>CABFOW010001846.1:27134-52988 GCA_902141385.1 Timema californicum
GGGGGGGGGGGGGAGAATAGCCCAGGCGAGCGGTACCATACCATACTCTGATACCACTAATTTGTCTTTGGAACCCGGGCAAGCGCAGGGATGGGAGCGAGAGTGTGTGGGGGAAAGGGGGGGGGCGGGTTGGCAAGGGACGCTTTGCGATACCGGGACGGGATTTTCCTGCGACGTGGAGGCCTCCCTTCACTTACCGCAACATTTTTTCCCCCTCCTCTTTAGGGATAGTTAGACTTTTTTTTTCTAAATTTAAAGTAAACGTGTTCGTTCACAAATTCTGTGTTTTAACCTTGAATCTTTATATTTTTTGATCCAACTTAGACCACACTTGGACTTTACACATAACCAACAAATGTATATTATTAATCCCAATCCAGGCCTTTGCCAAAGTTAAAAATAAATATTTCTGTTATACTCGAGTCAATCATAAAATACAGAGTTCTTGAACTTATACAATGTCTTACTACCCATCCGGGCTATCCACATAATAGGGTAGGAGCGAGGATGGTATAGCGGAGAAGTAATATAAAAGAATTTCATGAGAGGGAAAGTGAAAAAAGCATTTAGTAAAAAATACACTCTCACTACACCAGACGAGACTGACGTCTTTAGTATTAGTACCCAACTACTAGGCTGGTGTAAAATATACTAATAATAGTCATTTTGCCTCAGCATCGAGCATTGCCTTATAATTTTTTTTTCAAAATATTTCAATTCTGATTTATTGTCTAAAATATTTAAAATTAAATATTATTGGTTATGAAAACTTTAAACCATACTTATATTTATATATTTATCTTTTATGGCTCACTCAATTACTACTATCGGTTCTAGAAGTGTTCGAACGTATACACATTAACTACAATTCATGTTATGTTTGTATCTAAACAAACATTAAAACACCATCAACAACAATGCTATTTCATACAGGATTTTACACTAGGATAAAGGCTTCATAGCTTACACTCGTTGAATTACTTGTCCCTAAATTATAAAGGAAACGAGTGATATGATGAATTGCTTTATTTGTCTGTGTGTGTCTCTGTTATAACCTTCCCACTCATTAACATATTGCGACCAACATAGATGCACATGTATGTGCAAACATATAAAGACCGTGTGGTTTCATTCAGACTAAATTATATATGATGCAAGCTCCTATTTGTTTAGAATGATTTCTCTCGTTTTTCATATTTACTTTTTCATGCCAACATAATATAGAAAGAGTGTTATATTCATCAAGTGATTAACTAGTAGTTATTGTACGTTTTATCCACCTTGGAATAAAGAAGGGTTTTCACATATTAAATAGTTTTATGTAGCATACGTCTATTGTCATCCCTATCTAACTATTATATATATATATATATATATTTTTTTTCACGAAGCTCTTTGACAATTTAAATTGTTTATATTCTTTGGTAATGAGAGATGTTCCTCTTTTCTCATTGTTTTTGTAAAAGTGTAAATTATCTATATTTTTCTTTCTCTAGGGTGGAGTGTTTCTACAAAACAAAAATAATTTATTTGTAGGTATTTAACGTGCAATATATGAACTGACTGATTTTATCAGCACACGACTCATTAACTAGCTTAAATCTAGAAATTACACAACATCCAGCATCCCCCTACCCTCCAGCCGTTAATTAATCACTGTGAAAGTGTAATCCCACATTTCACTAACGACAATTTCTGTCGGCTATGTCAGGATTCTAACCCAGGACCCTTAGCTCGGTGGATAGACACGCTACCAATGGAGCTAAGGTGTCGAAGAGTGATCTTGCAACAAAATATATGATTTAGTTTCAAAAATATTATGAGTTACTAGTTTTTTGCAAATGTATCTATTTTATGATACAATAGAGAGAAAAACTGTGCAATGCATAGTACCATTCATTATCGATTATCTCAAAATATAACCTACCTACAGTCAGATCTTCATTTATTGGTACATTTAGCTGAATGTTCAACAAGTTGAGAATTTCAATTTTTCTGTTCTTACGATGCACAGCTGTCACTTTCAAAAGATATTTTTCAATTTTGACATACATAGAATAATGTGATCATTTGTCAATGTCAACTAACGTACATTTATTCTTCATATGCTCTAAACCAGTGGTTTTTAATCTTTTTGAGAGTGAGAAGCTCTTCTGAAATTTAAAATACCATGCCTTTATCAGACATGCATGTGTACTCCAGAACTAACACAAGATAGCTTTAGCTTATCAAAATATCTTTTTGTGAAGACTAGTTTTAAGGAGTTTTTTGAGTCTTTGAATTATTTAAACAGTTATTTGGGCACCATAAAATAGTTAGTTGGTCTCCAGGTTTGGAAGCGATGCTCTAAATCGGGGGCTGGAAACCTTTTTGATATCACGAGCCATATGGATTGTTTGACAGGATGGAAAAATATCATCCAACAAAATTTCAACTTAACATTTCTCATGTAGTAACTAGTTATTAGTCTATTTTAATCAAACCAATTGTTTGTTTTCTACACCTTTTATGGGACATACAAGTTCAGTTGGTGGGCCGGAACCGACCCGTGTCCAAGGGTTGCCAACCACTGCTCTAAAGGATTATTCTTATTGTAATACTAAGGCTACGGAAATAAATGGTGTCGAGTAGCTAAACTAATTTTTTGAAGCACACTTTTCTAGCGGATAAATTATTTAGCAAACTTTCTGTCTATTTGAAATATATGTTTTTATTCTCAAAATATTAGCAATAAATTAAAAACATAGTGATTACCTAAGGGTACCTTACAAACTTTTTAAATACAAAAATTTTTTTTTTTAATTTATTTAAGGGCCGGTATGAAATCCACGGATATCACATAAATTAAGTTGATAATAACTTTTGGATCATTGGTCGCATCATGATGCGGTTTTCTTTATAATAATTTAGAAAAAAAAAAGGATTAATACTTCAAAACCTGAACTATACTATATTTTTAAACAATTAGAGGGAAAAACCATTAATAAACATATCCCAATTTTGTTGTTGTAAAATGAAGAAATAATGATGACGGGGTTCTAAAATCTTGAGGAGAAATTTATTGAATGTAATTTTATTTTTATTATTTAAGGATATAAAGTGAACTTTATGAACTGACCGACTATATCAGCACACGACCTATAAGCTATCTTAAATCTATAACAGACACAACAACCTGCCCCCAGACGTTAATTCATCACTGTGAAAGGGAAAACACACATTTTAGCAATAATACATTTTTCGGCCTTGGTTCAGTGAAAGCACATACTACCAACTGTGCTAATATGTTGGGCATTTAAATTATAAATAGATATTTTTATATGTATGTAAATTGTATATATACATATATAAAAAAATTTAACCATTATTTGAGACAAATAAAATAAGTTTCTTTGTTAAGACTTAAAAAAATTATAAAGATTCCAAAATAATTTGTCTCACCTAAGGTTTTAAATGACTGTCACGTGTGTGTGTGTGTGTGTGTGTGTGTGTGTGTGTGTGTGTAATTTACATTTTTCCTTAATGCAATAATTGACATTTCACTAATTGTCAAAAAATGTTGCAGCGTGAAGTATTATATCACTGTCTTAGCTATAAATCATCAAACTTACATCAACTGAAGTATAAAAGATTTAGTGAATAATATCTTAGATCTACTAACAAATACATCTTGTGAATGTGGGGAATGCCAGGCCTCCACCGTGGTTCGGATTCCACGTTAAACTGAAGGTCCTCCATTTCATCTCACAATCACCCTACCATTACACATTAGCGTAAGTGCGTATAACCCGAACGGTTAGTAAGACGCGGTGCTAATAATAATAATAATAATAATAATAATAATAATAATAATAAATGTATATATGTATTTTGTTTTGACATCCATCAAATAGATACAATATAAATATAACAAAATTTTTTTATTATAAATGATAAATTGAAATTACCTCAGCACTAAGGAAATCAATTAACAAAACTTCGGGAGAATTACAAGGGAACTAAAGTTTGGTGTCAGAAGTGGGGATACAAGTGTAACTACTGTATACGGTATAGTAGTCCTAGTGGGGGCACAAGTCATACTGAAACTCTAAAGGTAATTAATACCCTATCAAATAGGTTCAAACAAATTAGGCACACTATTTTATAAAAAATAACTATTTTATTATTTAATAAAACAGCTTTGAGAACATGGTGGTCCTTAAATGCCGTAACCGTAGGCGTTCGCCCGCTTCACTCTTGAGAAATCCCTGCATATCTGTTTAATTCGTATCACGATTTAATTAACATATCTATGTAATAACATTTAAATAGGCAATTAATAGTCAATACTCTATTATATAAAGAACATATGCTAAAAACTATTTAAAATGAGATAGCCTTGATTGTAATAAAACTGAGAGTTTTTAGCTTCATGTATTACTACCTGATTGGGCTTTACGCATATATAGTAATCACACGACTCTGTTAGAATTAAGGAAAGTTCAATTTTAGTCAAAGTGTACCCGCATTTGCGAGAAAATAGAGATAGTGGAAACCCCTTTATGAATACCAATCCTAAGGACACCCAACCAGGATTTAAACCCCTACAACCTCATCATTAGAATTGTAGTCTGCAGTATATTATGGGAGTGATGCGATAAACTATTCAATCATTTAAGTGGGTGGTTTTTAATTCGTATGTTTATACCAACATAAGCTATTGGAGCCTAAAGTAACAACATAACAGGAGAAAAAGACTTTCATTTTCATCGTAGAGCACATATATCTAGGCACCTTTACGGTCTGGTCTTGTCTTTTTTTCAAATTGATGGGGAGGTCAGGGTTTGAATCTCAGCTGTACGCACTTTGGTTGTATTTTTCTAACTGGATTACCACTCTTACGTCATATAAGTGCGGATACATTTACTCTGACCTCTTTCAAACATAATCTGTTAGTGTGTAAACCGGATGGGTAGTAAGACGTGGAAGACGAATACAAAAAAAGATTATATAATTCGTAAGGCAATAAAGTATTTATTCAGGAAAGGGTCGGGAAGCTAATTGCTCTTTAGGATTTGAGCTCCTCTTGTTATAAGACCTCGTTAAAACTAATGTTGAGAAATTGGTCTCTTTGTTCTTGCCTTTGCTCAAACATTGCATGGGAGGACTTGTCCAGCTTCTTACCATCCGGCCCCTGCCCCCTTCCCTTGAACTCACAAATCTCTTACATTCCATTTATTACACTGATTTTGCTCGAATGGGCTATGTTATCCAACTCGTTTTGCAAATCCACTTATTCAAAAGGATAGATCAGTCTCATTAAGGAAAAAACCTCCCCTGCCATCTTTTTTGTTGTTGATAGAACAAGAAAATGAGGCAAAACTTTATGACGGAAGTAAAATAAAAAATTTATGTGCGTCATTTAAAAAACTTTACTCAAATATGCTAGAGATAATGTTAAAAGTTTAATAAATCAGGGCAGGATCTAAAAAAAAAAAAAGTCCAACAAATGAATGAATGACGTTTATCTTCCTAGATTTGTTTTTCCCAAAGCGTAATTTTGCCTTCCGACATTATTTTTTTTTACGTAAGGGATACACAACTTTTGATATATTCACAGGTCTAACGCCAAAATGAAACATAAACCATTGCATTCTGACATTCATATCACGTCACTCAACGTTTTAAGGCTTTTTTTTATATGGTTAGTTAGGATAAGATTATTTTAAATAAAAATTACAAACATAAATTATAGATTTGTGAATGCCCTCTAAAATAAAAATTCTGGAAACATATATACTATAAGTAAGTTACGATACGTAAGCTAGAATGATTAAAATTAGAACTTATATTTATCTTTATTTTATAGTGCTAATATTTACCATTATAAAATAGACTATAGTGGTAAAATGGTCTAAGATGTCTTTCTCGCATTTGTCTCGACTGCAGATGACAGGAAGTTCAGGAGTTGAATCCAGTTTGGGTAAATTGATACTGGTTTGTCCTGAATTGTTTTCTACACTTCATCTTCAGCCCTAACAAATTAACGCATTTTTTTAGCTCCACGTCTTACTACCCGTTAGTGTTATACACTTTAAAGCAATATCTACATGCGTATAACCTAAAGGGTATTAAAACACGGCGGTAGAAACATAAATATTTATGACTAAGTGGTAAGGGTACCCTGCTAAAAATATGATAGAGCTTCGTTAATCGACTTTAACAATTTATACATTGTTAATATGTTCGTTCTAATAGTCAAATTAAACATTTTTTGGCTACATGTTGGTTTAGTGATTAAAGTTGGATATGTTAGCTTGAGCTCAATCCATATAAAATAGGCCGCATATGTGGACACGCGGCTTAAATGTTCGGCTTTTCTATGCTGGTTTCTTATTGAAGGAGATTTCAGGGCTAGAATTACTGTCAGTCAAAGCGATGGTATCTCACCCTAAATGTATCCTACTCTACCTGCACGCAAATGCGTGTAAACACCCTCTAAATTCCACCTTTCCGATCCATTACCCATTTAGAGTGGATATAGGGTATCCATGACGGGCATTAAGATGCGAAGCTTGGAAAAAATAAGTTTATTCATTAAAGTGATGTCATTCGTTTGACCTCAAATGGCTAAACATTTAAATAATCTGTTTCATGTAAAATATATGTTTTATAAATTAAGAACCTTTTAGAAGAAATAAGAAACTTATTTTGACTATACAGAGAAACTGATGCTTGCATTGGTTAACCTACACGGGGTGGCCCTGCGGACTGATAGGCCTCCGTTAGACTACTTCCGCTATAAGTAGTACACAAGGCTGGGCTCCAAAGCCCACGTCGTGACCTTGACTCGTGATGGCGGCCCAGCAATGGGTTGGACTCTGTGGGGCAGGGAGTTTAACCACCGACGAGTGATGGCGTTGGCAGAGGGGAGGGGTTCAGATCTTCGGGTCTTCGGGTCCGGGCTCCTGAGGTTCTGGGCCTGTGGGCCGGGAGCCTTGCCTTTCGTGTGGTGAACCGTTTTAGAGCTCCGGTACTAACCTGGACAGTTAGTAGTGCATGGGCTAGTACACGGGCGCCTCCACTCGTACGCACAAGTAGTGGGAGATTACTTTCCAACGCGCAATGGGCGTAATCCCATTCCCCTACACACGGGAAAGAGTGAAGATCGTAAGGTCACTTCTGTGAGCGGAAGTAAATAACTCCGGCTACCATCCTGGACAGGTGGGAGTTACAAGTCTCCGATGTCGGTCCCACCAGTGAGTGATTGGAACCGGAGAAGGAGTAAATTATCGCCTCCCCGGGTATCCGGCCTGAACCGGATCATCCCACCTTTCTGGGTGAGGGGGCTGTAGATGTTTAGGTATCGACCTAGAAACTACCCTGGGCCTAGATGTCCAGGGGTGTGTGGCACCGTTACCTATAGCTGCAAGCCATCACACGTTAATTGGTATGGTGATATACAATACCACTCTCAGTACGCTCGACTGGGATTTGAACCTCAATCTCATCACCAACCATACAGTCTATAGAGAGAGCGAAAACGTAAATAATGCGACCACTGCTGCGTGTGGATTAATAGATTTAGTTACACTTTAAAGTTTTCAAATAGAAATATTTCTATGTCAATCCTATTATATAGTATAAGAAAAATAAACTGCCAAAACTTTAGGATATCTTGAACTAGACGACTGTTTCTTTTACGAGTCAAAGAGGAGTTTGAAGTATCTTAAGCTTTGAGAAAATACCAAAATGATCCTGGTTCAAATAATAGTGGGAATATATCTGGTTATTTTAGGAGACTTTAAAGCTGGATAACTATGGATTACGTAGCAGACGTCTTCCACTAAGCTTTTGTAGTAGCTATAATCGTTTTATAAAAAATTTACATTTGGAAAAATTATTATTATTATTAGCACCGCGTCTTACTACCCGTTCGGGTTATACGCACTTACGCTAATGTGTAATGGTACTGTGATTGTGAGATGAAATGGTGGACCTACAGTTAAACGAGGAATCCGAACCACGGTGGAGGCCTGGCATTCCCCACATTCACAAGATGTCTTGTCAGAGGTGAAGGAAGGGTTTGGTAATCAGATAGCCTCCACCGTGGTTCGGATTCCACGTTAAACTGTAGGTCCTCCATTTTATCTCACAATCACCTTACCATTACATATTAGCGTAAGTTCGTATAACCCGAACGGGTAGTAAGACGCGGTGCTAGTAATAATAATAATCAGATAAATCTGTGCCGGGACCGAGGATTGAACTCCGACCGCCAGCATAGAAGTCTGACACCTTACCCCTAGACCGCCAGGTCACCAACACTACATTTGGAAAAAGAAATCTACAAATATTCTCAAAAGTAAAGTAGCTTGCTTATATTTTTTTAAAGTAAAATAATGAGATTAATTTGATCGTTCAGGATATTTTTTTGTATTTTTATGAAAGAAATATAGCTCACCAGATGTTTTATGAAAAGGGATTCAATTTGCCTTTTTTATATTTCTTAGGAGAAATTCCGGGATAAAATAACGACTGAAATATACTAAACATAGTCTATATAAAAGAAACTAACCTCTAAACAGCCATTAACCTAGGTAGTTGGTCATTATTTACTTCGCATTTAATGTGAAATTATAGAAACTATATGTTTACATTTTATTATTTTATTATTTTACCAATTTTTAGAATTAGTTTGGTTTTAGAAATTTTTACTCTCTAGTATTATGAGAAGGTATTGTAATTGTGAAAATTTCGGACCTTGAAATGATGAAGAATCTTTACGTTTTTTGTGGGTCCAAAATCAAATAAGTTGATTTTACAATTTTGTCTGTCCCCATGTCTGTATAACTGTCCATCCTTGGCTACAGATTTTAAACGGTTTGATGGATTTTGTTCAAACACAATATCAGTGTGTTATTATTTTTTTCTTAAGTATTTTTTTGAAATATTTTCCAACAATTTTGCTTAAAATAGATATATATATATATATTAAAGGGAGTGTTAAACCTATAAAATAACACTTATTAAGGGCCTAAATAGTTCAACTTAAGCGTAGAGAGGTGGATTGTTGGGCTCCTAGACTAGACGTTGTTAATTTGAATTCTGAATGGGTGAATATAAGGATTTTTTTTTTACGTTTCTTCCCACTCTCCTTCCGCACAAATGTGGCTATATTTCCTCTAAAATATATGTCTTTCTCACTCTTTCCCAGTATTGTATCTAAATGCCGATATCACCGGACGGATTGTTTAAGATGTGGAGCCAAAATAAAATAAGAAGTAATCTAGAACTAGCTATAAGTTTTCTGTCTTCAAGAAATTATTATTATTATTATTATTATTATTAGCCCCACGTCTTACTACCTGTTTGGGTTATACGCATTTATGATAATGTGTAATGGTAGAGTGATTGTGAGATGAAATGGAGGATCATACAGTTTAACGTGGGATCCGAACCACGGTGGTGGTCTGACTTATCACACATTCACAAGTTGTGATTAATACACATCTTGTCAGAGGTGAATGAAGGGTTTGGCAATCAGATAAATCTGTGCCGGGACCGAGGATTGAGGCCCGGACCCCCAGCACAGAAGTCTGACACCTTACCCCTAGACCACCAGGTTAGCCTCTTGAAGAAATGTTGTATTTATAATATAGGTAATAAATTTAAAGCATATTTGTAACTACTGTAGTTTTTCAAGCACCCAAAAAAAAGTTGTTATAAAGAATACCCAAAATAATACTTTTACTAAGGAGTGATTTATTTATTTGAATAGGATTCATGCTAAGGTTTAAATAGTAGAGAACATAGCCTCATGGTAGTCATAGGGTCTAAGCCATCTCCATAGAATATACTAGACCATTTTTTTTAGCACCGCATCTTACTACCCATTTGAGCTATAAGCTTATGTACTGTACTAATTACGCTAATGGATTAGAAACGAGGAAGGTTAAATTTAGAGGTAATGTACTCAAATTTGCATGGAGAGAGAGTGGGAAACTATTTAGTAAAAAAACCTCAGTACAACCGATCAGGATCAAACCTTAATTTCCCCGTTATCGGCAGTCTAGCCTATTGCGAGAAAAGCACCTTAGACCATGCGGCCACAGAAGTGGGTGACTGGACTACTAATGATAGGGAGACTGGGGGTTCAAATCCCCGTCAGGGTGTACATAGGGTGGTTTTCATAAAACAAACTTTCACTCTCCCTCTACGAAAAAGTGGGTACACTTCCTTTAAAATTAAACCTTCCTCATGTATAAACACATTAACGTAACTAGTAATTATGTGTATAGCTCGAACGGGTAGTAAGACGAGGTGATAAAAGTAATTAAAAAATACATAAGCTCTCCTTTTCCATTTGGTTCGAGTTGTCCAATCATATACAGGCAGGCCTACCTGCCAACGACAGCTGCCATTCTGGCAACTGTCAAAGCCACATAGGTTCAGTCAACCAATCAAACATCACGTTATCCCTCAGACGGTATGAAACGTTAATAACGGTGACCCAATAAATAAAACAAAAAATTGAAATATGGAAATAAGACACTCGGATTCAATACATTTCAAATAAATTTGGACGTGATGTATATTTGTGTTGAATGTGCAGAGAGGTATGGAATTTTTTCAATTCTTCCACATATGAATCAAGCTTAGCCCTGGGGCGAAAGGTTTTGGATTGATATATGATTATTAGGACCTTCAAACAAGTAGGATATCAGTAATGTTATTCTTTTTTTACTTTTGATACTTACCGTGTAACTTTATAAGCCCATCGTGTATAGCAGAACACGGCTTACAAGCTAAGCTTAGCCATAAAATATATACAAGACACAGTCCCTATAAAAGTCAATTCAGGACTGTGAACTGTAAAACTCCGATTTAGTTAATAATAGATTTGTGGGTTATTAAGAGAGTCTAAAACTAAAAAATTAGCTAAGTAGATCTTGGAAACACCGAACAAGCTTGAAGTATAGGATGGTAGATAATGAATGTTAAGTGCAGTATTTTTGTATTAAAAAAATATATACAAACATACATAGCATACATAACATACATAGCATACATAATACACATAGCATACATAACACACAACATACATAACATACATACATTACATACATACATGCATACATACATTACATACATTACATACATTAGATTACATTACATACATTACATTACATACATACAATAAATTACATACATACATAATCACGCTGTTCTCTTACGGTGTGGACAGTAAACTGTGTAGGTCAAAAAACCACTCACTCATTAATCAATCCCCGGTAACTTTTTTCACACTTACCCATTCTATCATACATGTTTTGCTTCAACAAAATCCACAAACTGAGTCATAAATTCTTTTTATTCTTAGAATTCTTATTGTTGTCTTCTTCACATATTTGTCTACCACATCTAGCCACGTCTTACTTGGCCTACCCCTTCCTTTTGATCCACACATTCTAACTTCATATATTTGCTTCGTCAATCGATCCACAGTCATCCTCTACACAAACCAACGTAAAACGCTTCTTTCACATGTATATGTGTGACAAACTTTGGAGGCCTCATGGTCTAAGTCGTCATTCTAACAATAGATTGACATGCCGATGTTGGAAGATTGGAGTTTGCGTGTCTTCTCGCTGCTAGTGGTGTACCATGGAGTTTGTGTGTCTCAATAACGTTATCATGACTTTTTAAATTGTCGGATAACAAATAATTCAGTGAAATGTAAATATTTGGACAGTCAGTTTGAAACTTTGCAAAATTAATAACAAATAATTAAAGATAACAATTAAAAAATCTCAGTATAAAACTCTTTAATTAACATATTATTAAATCTATTCAAGATGATGCCAGCAAGTTTATGCTTTTATTCATATATTTAAACTATCTTTGCTCGTTGGGGGCTCCACCCCCAGTTTTCTTTGCAAGTGGATGTAAACTAATGTAATTCCAGAACCGTTTTTTGTATAGGTCTTACTGTTTAGCCACAAGAAACCTCCAAAGAAAGGTCCACACCGAGTTTAAAGTTGCTCCAACATTTTGAATTTTTTTAAGGATTTAGAAATTAATTTTTTTAACCCTTTGGAATTTTTCCATTGGTTACAGGCTAGAAGCTGTAAGTTTTCCAAATTTCAAGTTTCTGGTTTACCTGGAAGTGGGTAAACATTAATGTCAGTGAGTGAGTGAGTAAGCCATGAGGCTTTATAGTAGTATAATATGTACGAATGAATATGAAAGCAAATTTGATAGAAAGTTTCACTTTCTTGTATTTTTTTCCATTCTCTCACGAGTTTGTATCAGGTATTTACGTAGTTTTTTTTTAAAAAAAATTCTTTTTTAAACATTCCTATGTGGTCTAAGTTAAATGTTTTAAGTCAATTAAATAATCTTAATAAATTTGTTTACATATTATTATCTCAAAACACTATCTTAAACTTTTAAAAGTAGACTACATATAAAAATACCTCCTTCAACCAATATGAAGTTATTAATTGATATCCTAATCCCATAAATCAACTTTAACGTAGCAATGACCAGATCATTGGATCTTCTTCTACAGCCATCATATCACTGGAGTAGCCTAGTGGCTTTCCTGTGGCTCTTGTGTGAAAGGGCGATGTTATGTGGTGCCATGTTGTGTAAAAGAACCTGCATTTTCGTGGAGGATGAAGGGAAAACATTTTTTGAAAGACCACCATCAGTACACCCGACCGAGATTCAAACCTCGGTCCCCTTGTCATCGGCAGTCTAGTCTACTGCGAGAGTGATGCCTTAGACCATGCGGCCATCGAGTCAGCTTGTATAAATTAGTGTTATTTTATATATATATATATCGAGTGACAGCACCAGATAACTTGATAAGTACGTTAAAGTAGATCTAGTCATTTTTCCAGCTTTCAGATAAGGCCATTAGATGGATTAGATGCTCACTACAACAATCTCAGAACAAGTTTGAAGACTACATTTTAGAAGTCTGACATATTCACCAAACTGGAGAGAAAGTTACCTAGTGAAAATCAGAATGTAACCTATTCATCTTTAGCGTTTTGTTTGGGCAACAACAAGTACGTAGGAAATAGAACAATTATAGTAGATTCATTGTTTTCTAAAAACGCTTTGTTTGGCCAGAGCGAGCAAAGTCAATGGAACCGAGTGGGTTGTTTGTGAAAGAGGAAACTCGCGTACAATGCCATATAAATGTAAAATACGTAATTGAAGTACCCTTGGAAAGCTTTGACGACACAAACCTTTTTATGATTGCCTTGGCAACATAAATTAAATACGTTTTCACATGATGTCAGACAGGACTCTTAACTAGATTCAAAATGAAAAGAAAAATTCATATAGACTTAGGAGTCTATTAAATTGTGACCTTCCTTCTTAATAACATGTTTTGTTACCCAGATTTGAAGAAGTAATTGTTCTACTAAACAATAAAGTGTAGTAAAACAGACCATACAAAATTTATTTGTAATTAAATACTGGTTGAACTGTATTCAGTAGCCAAACTTTAGGGATGGAAAGATAGATCAATGTTACTCCTAATTTACCAAGAGCTTATAGACACACTCACGAAACATTGCTTATTTTTATTATAATCATTTTTGTCTAGAAAACCATGGTTGGTTGATTTGTTTAGATAAGTAAATATAAATCACATATCAATTACAAAAGTAACTATTAACGCACAGACTTTCTCACTTTTATACTAAAGTTATATCGCGTAAGATATGTGAAAATAAATATTATACATTGTTATAGAAACATAATGGGGGGGAAAAAACATCGGATTTCAGCAAAGATCATAAATTAAATTAAATACATTGCTACAGTAATATATTATTTGTACTGTGCATTTTCAACTTCCAAATTCAAAAATAATTATTTAATAACATTAATCTACCTGTATTTCTAAAAATATTGATGGTATAAAATATTATTTCAAATAAAAGTTTTTTATAGTTAAGAATCCTACAATTTGTATTATGATAAGCTATTTAGTATCTCCCAGAGCTATGGAGATATGATCAATATTGTAAATTTACAAATATGTTAATTTCTCTCAAAGTCATTATAACGAGAAAACAAAATGCACCTTTTTTTGTATTATTAAAAAATGACTATAATGATTATAATTTAAATCGTTAGAACCGATTTTAATCAAATAGATTTTTTCTTTTCTTGCGCTAAAGTAATTAACCATAAATTTATGGTTGGATGGATAATTCCAAAAAGTATCTCTTTGGAACCGTATGAAAACCCTAGATATCGGAAAATTTGTTTCGGCTCTAGGTCAAGATACAAACATACAGACAGGAGGCTTCGGAAAAATAAGTTATTTGGGCTCAGACGGTCATGAAACGTGGGCATTCATTAAAATATCGATTCTGATTAGTGTGACGATCACAATACTTTATCTCTAATGGAATCAAGAGAAAATAAAAATGGGAGTCCCTGGACAAAATAGGATGGGGGACAACCTATACCGATGGTCATAAGATATAATTATTTTTTCCCCCCATCAGGTTTCAATACCGTGCTGTGCTCTACGCGTAATAACTACGCTATTGAAATAGGGATAAGGTAGATAGGATTTAAAGAAAGTGTACCCACATTTTCGTGAGGGTGAGTAGGAAACCATTAAGTAAAAAAAGCTTCTTAGTTCATTCTTCCGTGATCGGAGCCCAAGCCTCTCCGTCACCAGCAAACAACACGAGGGGCGCTTGATGTTTATACTACGTCCCTATTGGCGTGAGTGTTGTCTATAGTTTAAGCTTATTTAGTATTTTTTGCCAGTAATGTGGAGGTCACGGTTTGAATTCGGATCCGGACAACTGGGCGCCAAAGTTAACCCAACATTTTTTTTATTTAAAAAAATCACTTTCTTTCTAGCATAATGTGATGCACTTTTTTTCTTTTTAATTAAAAATTGATGAGTGTATTAATGCATTACAATGGTTAGGTTAGGTTAATTTTATAAATATGAATTAATTACCTTTCCTCTACTAAGATTTTTTTCAGACAACTCCAAAAATTAATATTTACTTAATTTTAAAATATACGATGTTGCGCTGAAAAATATGATTAGTTTAAAAAAAAAGTTCATTTTTAGTTTCTACCCATTACTCTTTAATTTCAATTGAAGAATATATGAAAACAATGGTGCATTTTTTTATATTCTAAAAAAAGTTAATTGCATTATATTAGAAAAAAAGTTAATTCAAAAAATAAATAATAAAGTGCGTTTTTTTAGTGGCCAACTGCCCTGACGACCAGTTCACGCACAAATTTTGCAACAAAAATCATGTTTTAATGGTACACTTTTTACAATTCATTGCCTACTTAGAATAAAGATAGTATTTACAAACAACCAAGGATTTAAAAAAAAATAGCATTCATAACCATCAATATCATAATTATTTAATAAAAAACCTTGTTTGAAATCAGCGCTTAAGTTATAATTTATAAACATGTTTTAATTATACTTTCATACTATTTAAATGGTACATATTTCAACATCGGTGGTCACATGGCTTGGGTGTGACACTCTATTAGTCTGGTTAACCAGTGACGGGGAGGCTGGGGTTTGTATACGGACAGGTTGTTTTTTCATACATGATTTTCAATTCTCTCTTCATGCTAATGTGAGTATTTTTCCTCTAAATTCTAGGTTTGCATTCTAGGTTAATATAAATGCGTTTTATATATGACAGGTACTTTGTAGTATGAAAAAAACTTACATAACTGATACGTGAATTCCAGATACACTGAGGCTATTTTCCAACGTAGTTTCCCATTTGACGGCTGGAGAATGTTCTTGAATACATTAAAAACAATTATCTCAAAGCAAATAAAGTTGAAGTCCCTTATATCTAACAAACTTTCATGAAAGAGAGTTTAATGGAAAATTTATTTTGGCTTACATCATAGCTATAAATTATAAATCATATTTTAAAGATCAGACCTATTTGATTTTCAGACAACTTCTAAACGAAGCCAGTCGATGAGTTGGTGCGCAGTAATTCGTCATGTCCTTACGGTCCTTCCAGCTCTTGGTCACCTGGGTAAGTAACATAGAACCATGATATGCCCCGCTCCATTACACATGGGAAATGATTTAACCCCGGGGATATATTAAACTCATTTCTTTCACTGCAATTATCATTTAGTTTGTATAGTTCCTGAACTCCGTGAATTTTTCTAAGCTCATTAGTTCGGTTGGACGGGATCAGGTTACTCCTTTGATAGAGCCAAGTATTATTCTCAAAGATCTGTAGGTCAACAAGTTTATCTTAGTTCAGTGGTTTAGTTCAATCAATCGGTGAAGTGAAGTGTCATTCTTTTAGTTCTAAATTTAAGCAAATCTTTCTTATCTCTGTAGATTATTTGGTGGTTTAGTTCATTGAAAGTGACAGCTGCAGCTCACACAACCTGACGTATGAATATGTGAAAGTAGATTTAGTAACGTTTCTAGGTGTGAGATAAGGCTGTTTCTATGAAAATTGGACTGTAACACTGACTGTATCTTCTTGTCTTCAAAAGCGATGCTAAAGATGGCATATGAGGTCTCTTATTGCTACACGCCTTTTCACCCTTCCACGATGTTCGTAAATAGAAGTCTTTAAATGGTCATGATGATGATGATAACTTCCCCCTTCAGTGGCTGAATGGTAAAATCTATCACTCTCGTGTTGAACTGGTCTGCTGATAACGGGAAAGTCTTGATTTGAATTCTATTTCGGTTTACTGTGGAAGGTTTTTCCTAAATGGTTTCCTAATCTCCTTTCAAACAAATTCTGACATATTACCTTTAAAATGTTTCCTTACTCATCCCTACCCCATTATAGTAAATATCATATATGTCTATATTCTGATCAGATGAAAATACACAGTGATTAAAAAATTGTGATAACTGCAACAAACTTCATCAGCATTTTTTTAGAAAAGGGATATAAAAAACACATTGAAGATCTAAGGGTTGCACTTTATATATTGAAACATAAACCATTGGTTAGAATGAAAGGAAAGGATTATAAGCCTCTGCCATATGGTGCTACAGAATAATAATGAAAACATCATGAATTGAGATGGTGTCAAATACAGAAGTTCTAAGAGAGTCAAATGAAGAAAGGGAACTTTGGAAAGGTATACAGTAAGGAAGAGTTAACATGATAGGAAATAAAATGAGTCATGATAGTTTGACGAAGATAATTATAGAAGGAGATGGGGGATGGAAAAATTCAAAAAGGAAACCAAGACTATAGTATATGAATCAGATAGTGAACGGTTTTGGAAGAAGTAGGAACACATAAGTAAAAAAAAAAATTGGCCCACTCAAATTCGTGTACACTTCCTCTAAATTCAACATTCCTCATTATTTAGCCTTTAGCATAATTAGTACATAAGCGTGCAATTCTAATGGGTAGTAATACGGGATGATAAAAAATTTAACCGCCACATAGTTTGTCTATGGATGAACTTTGGATCTTGCATCAGCCATTCATCTTCATAATCTACTTTCCCTGTTAACAGAGCATAAACCATTGTCCATTGTCTAGGAACGTCCTAGTAAGCTAGGTGGCCACTCTATGACTTCCTATAACTCCTAGTAGCAACTGTCATTTTTTGTGTATGTACAGTACATTCTCAAGATATGAGTTCACTCTTTTGGATGTGTCGCTCAAATTTGACTCCCAACAATACTGATTTTAGAATTAAAAGGGGTCGCAGATCTAATGCGTAAAACTTTCAATATATTGGTTTGCCGGCTTTGGGAAAGAAAAGGTTCAAATATCAGCTAGGTGCACTACAGCTTTTTTCAAATCACTCAACTAGGATATTTAAAATTCTTACTCTAAAATACTTACTCTATGACTTTAGGGAATAGAAAGAAAGTTCATTGCCATACCTACAAAAGTACGTCACCTACTCTTATTTTAAGTAGTTCTAGCCAGTCCACCTCATTACAACCTATTCTGATTTTGAGCTAGATATATCCAGACCACCTCCTTTACCCTATTATTATTATTATTATTATTATTATTATTATTATTAGCAGCAGAATGTCTTACTACCCGTTCAGGTTATACGCACTTACGCTATTATGTAATGGTAGGGTGATTGTGAGATGAAATGGAGGACCTACAGTTTAACATGGATTCCGAACCACGGTGGAGGCCTGTAATTCCACACATTCACAAGTTGTGATTAATACGAATCTTGTTAGAGGTGAAGGAAGGGCTTGGTAATCAGGTAAATCTGTGCCAGGACCGAGATTGAAACCTGGACCCCCAGCACAGAAGTTCAACACCTTACCCCTAGACCCCCAGGTCACCCTGTCTTACCCTATTCCTTTCTGGTCCATTCTAATGTTATCCTCCCTTCCCCGTCTAGGTCTTCCAAATGGTCTCCTCTCATTGGGTTTGCCAGTCAATACTCTGATCGTGGTTATAGATTCTTCAATTAGTGCTGCATGTCATGCCCACCCCAATCTATGAGACTCAATTTACCTGACAATATATTGTGATAAATACGGGGTATGTAAATCATTACTATGTAACTTCCTCCACTCCCTAGTAAATTCATTTCTTTTGAACTCGATATCTTTCTAAGAACCTAAATTACATACACCTTAAATTTATTTTCATCATACAATGTAAGAGACCAGGTTTCATACCCATAGAGAACAACAGGTAAAATGATTGTTTTGTATATACTAAGTTTTTCATGCCTTTAAAGAAGACGAAATGTCGACAACTTACTGACCAAGTAATATTATGAATTTACTGACTTACTTATTTCCACTATAATTTAATTATTGCTAGTTAAAATTATGCCTAAATAATAAACTCATTAACTATGTTGTTCGAGGTAATATCTAAACTACCATCATCCATCTGTCTGTGTTATCTGTGTGATCATATACTTAAATCTTTCAGCGGTCACTTCTAAAACTATTTTCCTAACTAGCTTATAGCAAAATCTTTGCATTATTTGCAACAACTTCCTTGCTATTATCTGCTTATCCTGATAGCTGCATTGTACCGTTTAATACCAGGCCTTCCTTACTCACTTGCATTACCACAAGAGCATATTGTAAGAATATATTAAAAAGTAATGTGGAAATGGCATCTCCTGGTTTCAATCAAATTATTTAAAATACCAGCTAAAAACAAAATAGTAGTTTTAATTTAAAATTTGAAAAAGTTATTAAATCTGAAATTTAAATATAATTAAAACATCCATGCTGTAGCCACAAATATGTTCACACTTCTTCAGAAAGATTTATCTTATTTCTGCATCTCTGTACCATGTATCTACATTGTATCACCCTTATCAAAATGTCATAATTTACTAGGGTAGCTTGATGCATTTATTACTTCTTGGGTTACAAGTGACTGAAATCATTTTAATAAACATGAATACCTCTTGTAGTTGGAATACATTTTTAAACTGGATAATATTATAAAATCAGGATGAAATTGTTTTTATTATTCCTATTTTAAAAGTGTATTTATTTCTATAATTGTATAGGTATACAAAAATTCAGATCGTGTAAATTAATTTTTTTATCTACTTTCATCATATAAATCAATGGTCTTCTTAGTGATTTACTTTCTCATTAATTTGAAAAAAAAAAANTATATCAAGGGTTTCTATCTGTGATATTACAAATTAGCAAATGTTGGCAACAAGGTATCGACATTCTGTAACAATCTTACAATAGGCCTACTAATCCACTATGACTCCTTTCATAAATGATTGATTACCGGTATTAGATTAAAAATAAACAGGTACTGATGTTGACGTTGTGTTACGGATGCCATGACATTTCTAAACAATTTACGTTGGTCTCTTTGAACACAGCAACGTTAATTATACATATATGTGTTTTGTCAATTTTAAAATATATATTGTTAGCACTTATCTCTAAATAAACCAAATTATATGGAAGAACTTATAAATATAAGTAAATTTTGTACATTTCTCATGGCGAATGTACTCTGGGAACATATTTAAATAATCTATAAGCCTAACAACTCTAAAACTAAAGTAACCTGGGCGTGACAAGAAAAAATTCTGAAGATAAATTCCACAAATGGTAACTACTCTAAAAGTTTCCCTGTGAGATTGTATAAATAAACAATTAGGATTACAAGGAAAACTATGAGATCATGTTTTTAGACAATGTTTTCTATTTTTTACTATAACAAACACTTTGACATAATGAGCGGCTTACACTATAATTGCAAAAAATCGTTTTAGGGTGCTATTTTTTTCAAGATGGCAAATGTAGATTATCTTTTATGAGTGGCACTTTATTCTATTTTAATGAAACAAATAGCCGAAACTATTGTTAACGCATTTTAGTGGGGATGGCCCCTCTTAGATATCATATTCTGAGAATTGAAAAATGACACCTGGACATGGGAATCGAACCCGGGACCTTCTATTCTATTTTACCTACCACAAAAAATTATACTAATACGTAAAGTTTAATGATAGTAAAATAAGTGAACGATTGTTATGCTTATCAATTCAACTATTACATCCAGGCTACGTTAGGTTTGAAATTGTTAGATTTTGGGATTATTTACCTATTTCGCCTTGGTTACGTTAGGCTAGGTTGGTGCTATTTTGGCGTTCCCCTCAAACTGCCCAGCCCTTTTAAGTTTCACCTAAATATTTTGTACTTGCACATTATGTAGGACAGATTAGTTTATTATCATTTAGTATAAGTAGCGTGACAAAAATAAACTCTCTGGCTGACTGATGTGCTATAAGAGCAACTCTATTACAACTGTTCCATGGAGTTGTTGGTTACCTTCCTGTGCAGTCCTTGAACTTAATACATATGCAGTCGAATATCAGTATATTCCGAGTAATGGAGTCGGATGTAAACGCATTTTTGTGAGAAACCTCTTTTGATCTCACTAAAATAAAGCTTACCAAATCTAAATCAAAGCTATTGGAATTTCCAAATTACCTTTAGTTTGATAAAAAAAAAAGAATTGACAACATCGCCGAACTATAATTTATTTATTTAAAAAAAGACAAGGACTATACTATTCAAATATAAAATCAATGATGCCTTAAATTTAAATACGGTACTTTTAGAATGCAAATGATATTCACTCATTGTTTTGAAATGTAAATTTCAATGGAAGCGACACGACACGTTTAGTGGCGGTTCGAAATGAAAGCCTCTTTGTACTTAAAGGCATGTGTGTATAGTTCATTGATGTTGCCATGTGGCAGAGTGTATGTGTTCGTTTGAAAACAGGATTGTTCTGCATTCTGAAAGAGTATGTTTGAACTGAAAATAAATAATTCAATACCGTTCGATGAAAGATTAAATAAAAAAAAATAACAACGTTCTGTATTTATTATATTTAAAAATGTCACATCAACATATGTATACACAAATATGTAATCGGAGGGTAAATGAAGTTTGTATATATTATTCAAACACAAAGAAGCTTCATCCTTTTTTTTTGTGGATCCCCATATTGAAAATGTATCTATATAATACTAAAACTCAATACCATGCACACGTCATCATTAAAATTATATTAGCCACCTAATTTGGTTGAATTTCAGAGCATATGTGTCTCATTATCTGTCACCCAACTGCATAACTTATCAATTTAACAATCCCGCATGTACACTCCGTTCGCCATGTAAGGTAGCAGGTTTACCTTGACTGATTACAGTATGGCCCTGTCTTATTTACCGCACCATAAACCTGACTAGGTAAGATTGCTACATTTCAGGATAAACCAAGTGTACACATATTAGCCATTTGATGTGACGGGTAAATGTTACCACTAAGAGCAGCTGGATTAGAACAGCAGATATTATGTTCCCATTGAGAGTGATGATCAATAAGTGGGTACATGGAAAGAGCAAACATAGGTTCCCAATAAAAGGGGCGATTAAAAAGTGAGTACATTGGAAAGAGCATACATGTGTCCCCATTGAAAGCAATTAATTAGATGAAAGTAAATCGGGAATGGTGAACATATGTCACCGTTGAGAGCCGTGACTTATAAGAGAGTTTATTGGAAACAGCAGTTCTATATATTCATTCAGAGCGGTGACTTAGAAGGAATTATTTTGGGAACAGCAAACATCTGTTCCCTGTGAGAGCAGTGGCAATGAAGTGAGCACATTGTTAACATAAATTATAAACGAAATTGAAAAATCAAACGCATCCTCAATAAAAAGTTTTGCAGAAACGAAACTACTAATATGTTCACTGGGAGAACTGGCTTAATAAAAACAGATTCTTGAAGCGTCAGTATATAAGCTTGAATTTATGACATCCTGGGTATTTTACATCCATTATCAACATAAATTATCCACAAGGGACTACGTAACTTTAATAAATCAATGAAATGTAACCATAAATATCCTGAAGTCACTCGGGAATTGAGTTTATCCAAAACTAGGTCAAAAGGCTGCACAGAGAAGTTTTAAAACAACAGGTAGGTCAGAGAAGTCTTGTATCAGTAAGTTTTACAGGAAAGACTTCAATAATCAGATGGCATAGAGAAGACCCACCCAGGTGGTATAGCAAAAGTTGATCAGCATTTGTCTTGGAACAGATTAAGATCACTAGGTGACACAGATAATATTCGTATCTGCGTCACAAGGAGCAGTGAAAATTCTCAGATAATTAGGTTGTATATGTTAAGTTAGTTTCACCAAATGACAAAAGAAAGACTCAGATACTAAGTTGGTCTACTTGAGTGTTACACAGGATCGCTTGCTATAGCTTTATAATAATGTAAAATGGCTTTGTTCCCAGTGAAAGATCATAGAAATGGTCAAATAACATATGGCGCGTAGTCTACAATGATCGTTACCATGAATTAACCAGGATAAGCCCAACTAAATAGGTACAATTGCCTTTGGTCCCAGTATAGGTTCAGGGAAATGATCATATGGCGTGTGGCACGTGGTATACAACATGGCGAGTTATCCTACATAAATCACCTCGGCATTCGGACAATCATAATCCCTCAGCTATAAAACTCGAGGGTGCAAATGATAGCTGGGGATCGGAACGTGTTATTATTGTCGTATAGATTTTTTGTTGCTTTTAATTATCGAAAAACACTGGATGTGATCTATATTCAGGAGATCATGTTCAAGTTCTCCCCCTTCCCTTTCCCCTAACAGTTTACCATGTGAAAGTTGCACATGGGACTTTGTTAAAGAGTTGATAAATGTGCTCCGGATAGATTTTGACGATCGTGCTTACACAGTTTGTAATACTGGAGCAACACATCAATCTCTGTTAATCACATAGATGCTTGATTATGTTTACATTAAGTAGGGGTTTCCAAATAAGTGTTCTGCCCGTGTTCCACTTTACAATAGTTCTTAATCAAACACATGAGTGGTATACTCTGTCACCCCTCATGAAACCTTACAAAACTAGTTGCTGTCAAATGTGGGTACAAAAGTTATCATAGCTATGCCCAAAGTTTTCTTTATGTCTCTAGAGTTAGCTCAGGGCCAGCGTGCCTGGTTCTGGTGAAGGAGACATATATTCATACGGTTTGAATCCCGACCAGATAATCTGGGATATTTTTTTCAACATGTGATTTTCCTTCGCCCCCTTAGGTGTATAATATTGGTTCATTTACTATTACTTGCCATTTTCATTCTTACCCTTTTAGATGAGGTTTCTAATTACTCCTTTATTAAGAGTGAAGATAAAGAATTGTTATTTTCTGTACAAAGTAATTTAGTGGATTTAAATATTTGTTAATATCTCCCAAACTGTGTATTCTAAAATATATCTTAGCATTTGTAGATAAATTCGAGCCTACGATGTAAGATACACGTAATTACATATTAATTAACAACGAGATTGCAGACTCTTGGTAGAGGCTGATTAAATGTTGGTTGAATGTAAACTAAATAAACCCTCAATGGTAGCCTAAATGATCTAAGGTGTAAGATTCGCACTTCCCTTAGTTTAGGTTGACGATGATGGCGCGTTTAAATCTCTGAAAGAATGCACTTGGTTGGTTTTCCACACTTGATTTATCATAATGATTTTTCCAGCCTCCCTTCATGATAATTTGGGGGCAATTCTTATAAAATACCAAAGGCTTGGAAAGCTAATTATTCAAACGGGTCCAGTAAAAAGGGAATGTAATAAATCAATATTTTCTCTATATAGGTACACATATGTTGGGGGTGAGGGAGGTGTATGAAGGCGATAAATATACCGCGCATATGTGTGTAGGTGGGTGTGTTTTATATTTACATTTTAAATTTGCCTAAATAAACGTGACTATTATGTGTTTTTTATCTCCGCTTCTTACTAGTAATTCAGGTTATACGCACATGTACTTATTAAGCTAATGAATTAAGCTGAATTTAGAGGAGGTGTTCCCGCATTAGCTAGGAGGGAGAATATAAAACCAATTTTAAATAAACTCTCAGTACACCATATTGGAATTCGAATCCCAATCTCTCTGCCATCAGAAGTATAGTCTATATTATATTATGAAAGTGACATCTTAGATCATGTTGCCACCGAAGATGGTAATTTTGTATTATTATAGATAGTAGAGTTTGCCATTCTTGATAAGGTAAACAATCTTATATAATCGTCAACCAGAGTTTTATTTGTTTGTATGTTGAATAATATACTTAGAACCATACATTAAGCCAAATTCTAGGTTTGGTGTTCTTGGCTACTAATATAGAGGCCCCAGGTTTGATTCCCAGTAGCACTATAGGTATTTTTCCCGAAGGGGAATAGTTCCAATGGATGCCATGGTCTGGTTAATTTGGTCTAAGTTAGGTTTAAGATTTATACTGGCACTACATACATATTATCATCATAATCACACCATCTTATCGAGATGAAGTAACCGCATCTGCAGGGTGCTCCAACCTCAGAAGACGTTTATATATCCTCCACTAACAGTAGAAGACCAATAATGCAAATCCGACAAACACTGGGGGCATATGCTAAAAAAACAAATATATATATAATACGCACGTGTGGAACCCTAGTTTATAGTATTCCGTCAATCCCAAGGGGGGTTCAACAACTTATAGGGGAGGGTTCAGGCCCCCTTTACCCCACTATCACTCTCACTGTAGACTGGATTGTCAGTGCCGGGGAGATGAGGGTTCAAATACATACATGGTGTATCGAAGGTTTTTTTTATCCTCCAAATGTCTTTTAACTCTCTCTCAACTCAAATGTGGATACATTTCATCTAAAACCTTAACTTTCCTATTTCTATCGCAACAGTGTTACTAAATGCGAGTATATTTTTTAGGTTAATAAGACTCGGAGCCAAAAATCAATATATTTTTAGTATAATTTTATCGGCAGTGATATACTATTGAGACCTTCTTCCGTAGCCACATGGTCTAAGGTGCTACTCTCGAAACAGAATATACTGCCTATGACAGGGAGATCCCGGTCGGCTGCACTGAGGGTGATTTTTCCTAAATTATTTCCCACTCTATCTCCACGCAGATGTGGGTACACTTCCTCTGAATTTAACCTTACTTACCACTAACACGTTAGCGTAGTTAGTACATAATCATACAACCCGAATGGGTAGTAGCTAGTAAGACGTGGTGCTAAAAAAAGAAGAAGATATAAGTTGATCAAAACATTCAGCTTCAGATAACTTGAATAATTGACTATTGAATATGAGGGGACTGAATTGTATCCACTCGGAATGGTATCCATTCCGATAGTTTTGTAAAAAACTGCTTTTGTGAAAAATCGGAATTGTATCCACTGGAATTATATCCAGAAAAACTGGAATTGTATCCACTCGGAATGGTATCCATTCCGATAGTTTTGTAAAAAAC
>CABFOW010001846.1:55614-126163 GCA_902141385.1 Timema californicum
GTTTTTTACAAAACTATCGGAATGGATACCATTCCGAGTGGATACAATTCCAGTTTTAGTGGATATAATTCCAGTGGATACAATTCCGATTTTTCACAAAAGCAGTTTTTTACAAAACTATCGGAATGGATACCATTCCGAGTGGATACAATTCCAGTTTTAGTGGATATAATTCCAGTGGATACAATTCCGATTTTTCACAAAAGCAGTTTTTTACAAAACTATCGGAATGGATACCATTCCGAGTGGATACAATTCCAGTTTTAGTGGATATAATTCCAGTGGATACAATTCCGATTTTTCACAAAAGCAGTTTTTTACAAAACTATCGGAATGGATACCATTCCGAATGGATACAATTCCGCTCCCCCTTGAATATGATGGTAGATCTAGTAGTTTTTGTTAACTATAAGATGTAATCTTTCTTAACACGCTCCTACTATATTTTCCTTCACGCTTTAATACAGCGTGTGTACCAATATACAGTTTACAAAAGGAAGACAATAAGTCCTTATTTCCATGCTGCCAACATTAACATAAAAAAAACATTTCCTGATAAGGTTTTCCCTGTCTTCAAACAAGTACAGATACGAGATTTGGGTTGGATTGAAGACGAGTAAAAAGTTTTGTTGAAGGTGTTTTCCATCCGCTATCTAAAACGTATTTTGACAGAAGGGAGGGAATCTTAGCTTGAATGCTCACGTTCACCCTTCATTTATTCATGTTTATCCCTTGACACTTCCTCTATTCAAAAGCTACAAAGAGAGATGAGGGTAAGCTAAGAGAGGGAAAGGCAAGGAGCCAGCTTGAGGCAAACAACTGGAAATGTTTGGCTAATAAAACGAGGGGTTAGTCAAGTCTATTGTCGGCTGGGGGTTTGGATTATTAACACTATATCACCCCTCCACCATTTGCTCGAATCCACCATTCAGTCACCTTTTGAAGATGATCCTAGCCCACTTTGAAACATATTCTCAACCAAAGAAAGCTTTGATTTCATCAGTTCAAGGGAAGGTAACATTTTTAAACTTCTGTATACCCTGAACCAATTAGTTTTTGCATCCCACTGGGCAACCGGTCCCGTAGTGTAGGGGTCAGTGCACCTGGATACGAGCCAAGGTGTCCAGGGGTTCGATTCCAAGCTTGTTACTTGGGGTTTTTTTCCCTGAAAAGGGAACTACCCCAACGGTCACCAGTGTTTGGTTGGTTAGGCTTAAGTTAGGTTTAAGGGTCTCCACTGGTTCCACACCATCATACTCACTATCACCATCAACTAATCTTATCGGGACATGGAAAGAGCCTCCACGGAAAGTATGTACGATTAGTACAATCAGGTGTATCCTGAGCAACGGTACATAAGTACTGGCTGATCTTTCTGGAAACACGCAATATAATTATTAATTTACCACTGGCCATGTTTAAACTACCAACACTATTTACATCTTTATACTTTATGGTAACTACCTGAGGAATAAAAATATTAGGCAATTTAGCTTTAAGGTAAAAATGCTAATTTGTAATTTACTTTACATTATATGTCTAGAACAGTGTATATTATTTTGTTTCACATATTCTACGAGCAATAAGTATAATTTAATTAAAGGGGTGAGCCAGTCTGTGCAGTAGACTGTAGCGTTAGTTTTTTTATTAAAAGGATTTAGTTTATAATATGGTACATTCCATTTTAGTTTTACTCACAAAGGTATTTCCCTATAAGACTTAGAAGGGTACTTCTTCTACGTTAGTAACCTTATGAAGGCCACCTCGGTAAGCGAGGAGTTTCTTGGCAGACTTTCTTCATCTCTAACGCAATACTTAACTCTACGGTTTGTTATTTAAAAATATGGTTCACGCCAAAATAAAGTCTAAAGATTTCAACATAAAGAGCTCCTTTTCCTTAACTACCGGTAACCTATAGCTTCCGTTTTATTAATAGAAATAAAATGTGTAAAAATATGACATCTCATTTTCAACGACTTTTTAATCATATTTTCAGAGCTATGAAACTAGGATTTTTGATAAAAGGCTTTCAATTTAGCCTTCCTCTAATACATAGATCTACAGTATTTTTTTATAGGCTCGCAACAGAAGATTTTACTTTTATATATTGAGAACTAGCAGCGAAGTTTGATATAATACATTCCTCCGTTTTCTTGCCCTTCTTACTTATTGACATGGCAAAAGGAGATTTTTAGGGAAGATCAAAAGGGAGTATAAGTTTAGACAGAATATAAAAGTAGCTCCAGAAAATGACATACACCATTAAAACGGTGTGGCCTGACAGCGATTGATACTCTATTTCTCTTAACTAGGCGGCCGCCTTAAGCTAAACCCTAAGACTGTCACAAGTAATCTCTGACGGGTTACGTAGACTATCGTGTAGCCATAGCTCTCCTGTTGCGGAATATCCGCTATAAAATTGTTCAACCTAAATATCCGTTAGATAATAAATAGAGAATAGTTTGCCGTATTGGAGAGTTGAAGGGTGGGGGGGTTAAAGTTCAGTTTCTGCCTTGTTAAATGTGTTGAATGGATAATGAGTGAGTTCCTGAGAAGGAGTCCCTACACCACTCAACTCCGCGCTAACTGGGAAAAGTTCGGAAAGGACTGGTATTATATAAAGCGTCCGGAAATTACTCACTAAATGAAAAAAAAATGCTGCACAAAGCTAGTTCGTAGCCGCATGGTGTTAGCCAGGAGAAGCAAAGAGCCCAACTTTATAATATTCTCTCCGACTAAGTCGACAAATTTACAGACTAGTGAAAGAGCTTTATTAACAGCAAATTGCCTCTAAATGAAGTCCGCTACTTTTCTAAATCCATTTAAATTAGTGGATTTTTTTATCTTAGAAGTTAATTTATTAATCTTTTGACATTTTATTGCAGCTTTTCACAACAATTCAACAATTAAAAAAAATTAACGGGGAAATGTATGTTGCATTTTATATTTTAAGACTTTATTTCATGAATGTCATCTAACCAATCATTTGGAATATACGCATATCTATACTAATATGTTAGTGATTGGGAGAGTAAAATATAAATAAAAAGTAACCATATTTTCCTACAGGAGGGATGGGAAACAATTTAGTAAAAGAAAACCTTATTCTTCCTTTAGGGCACTGATAGCAAACAAGACTAGACTGACCAATATTTCAGCATTCCATCTGTGCTGGTTTTAAATTAATTTTTTGTTTACTTATAGCATGCAGTTTTATATTAATAATTTACAATAAATATAGGATAATTATGTTATGTATATTAGAAATTTACACGTATCCTTAATAAAGAAAATTTGATAAGCCGTTAAAGAAATAAGAATAAGTGTACATTTTCGGAAAAAAAAAATCTTATATTTCAGTAGATATTAATGTATAGCAAATAAGAATAAGTGTACATTTTCGGAAAAAAAAAAATCTTATATTTCAGTAGATATTAATGTATAGCCAAATAACAAAGTAAAATTTCATATCAACCAATCAACCTTAAAATCTATTTTTGATTCGTGTTTAGTTTGTAAATGTGACATCCCTCTATCAAAACTGTCTGACGTCATGGATAAGTTTATCGAACTATTGAACGTAAAATATATTAGTAATAGAAGGCTGTATTGAAAATTTTCATTTCAAATGTAGCCTTGCAAGTATGTCAAGAGAGTAAAGTAAAGATTTACCTCCCTGCTAAATGGACCAACTTTGGTCAACATTGGTTTAATAGTTGAGGCTTTACAAAAACACACAAATCTACATATATTACGATAATGTATCATTTTATATTAGATAATACCGTACTTATTTACTCTATGGCATTCGGAACTCAAAATCTCAAAGCCATATTTGCAAAAAAGAAATGGCCAAAACTTACTCGAAATAGAGATATGGGTGTAATGTGGTTGACTGGATAGAACTATCTCAAGATAAGGATAGGGTGTACTGAGGTTGACTGGATAGAACCAGCTCAAGATAAGGATAGGGTGTAATGAGGTGAACTGGATAAAACTAACTCAAGATAGGGATTGGGTGTAATGTGGCGGACTGTATAGAACTAGCTCAAGATAGAGATATGGTGTAATGAGATGGAATGGATAGAACTAGCTCAAGATAGGGATAGGGTGTAATGCGGTGGACTGGATATAACTATCTCAAGATAGGGATACGGTGTAATGACGTGGACAGGATGTAACTAGCTCAATATATGGATAGGTTGTAATTAAGGTGACTGGATTGGACCAGTTCAAGATAGGGATAAGGTATAATGCTGAGGACTGGATAGAACTATCTCAAGATACGGATAGGGTGTAATGAGGTATACTAGATAGAAAAAGCTAAAGTCAGGGATAGATAGCGTACTTTTGTAATACAGCAATGAACTTTCGAGTTCTTAATGGCATAAAGTCGGTATGTAACGGGAATGCCCCCCCCCCTCACTTCCTCCTATCCACCCCCTTCATTGCCTCCCCCTTACCGAGAGAATAAAGAGATGACTACCAAGAAGAGGTTGGCGAGATGATGTCAAAGATGCAACGTTTTGAAGAAACACAACAGAATAGCAATGTTACAACAGAGAATTGGAGATTGGGGTGAGTTAGGCGGCGACGGTTGTAAATAAAATCCGATAATATATATATATATATATAATTTATAAATGCTTAAAGGGGTGATGGTTTGACAGTATAAAACCAAGGGTGCAGGAAGCTAGTTTTTTCAGGGGAGGTCCGCTAGAAAATGTTACGATACCATTAGCCAATAAAAGTTTATATACGGATATACGGATAAGGGTGTCCATCAAATTACAGGGGTTGGGGTAGAAGTATAAACCTCTCCGCCCCCCGCCATTTTCCAAGCCGTTGCATAAAGCATTACTTTTGTTAAGCGTCGAGGGTGCTTTTCCTTAAATGGTTTTCCACTCTCTCTATCCCTCTACACAAATTCACGTACATTTCCTATAAATATAACCTTGGTAATACCCTATAACCCTTAGCGTAATTAGTAGGTACACATAAGTTTATAGCCCGAATGGGTAGTAAGACACGATGTCAAAAAAAATTACTTTAAATATTAAAATCCATTGCATAAATGAATATACATATATATGTATATAATATATATGTAAATATAATATATATTTATATGCACATAATATATATCTATATATAATATAATATATTTTTTTACACTCACCCAAATGGTCTTGGAAAGTTATTTGGTAAATTGGTTAGTTAAAATATGCTAATTATTATAGTTTGGTAATTTTAACATATCATAAATGTTGTTTGTATGATCTAAAGTGCCACCATCTTCGGTGGCCTCATGTTCTTAGGCGACATAATCACAATAAACTGGACTGCCTATGACAGGGAGAGCGAGGTTCGAATCCAGGATGAGCGTACCAAAATGTTTTTCCATTCTTCCTCCATGCAAGTGCCAGTACACTTCCTCTAAATTCAACCTCCCTCATACCTAACCCATTAGAGTAATTAGTACGTAAGCGTATAACCCAAACGGCCAGTAAGAAGCGGTGCACAAAAATAAAAATTAGCTGTTCATACAATCATATGCAAAAGGATTATTTAATATTTAATATTATTTAATTGTTTATATTCGTGCAAAGAGAGAGATGGAAATCCACGTTGAATACCAAACGCAGTTCATCCTGTGGAGATCTAGCAGTCAATGAAGACCAAACGCAGTGTGAGTCTACCATCTTTAACTATTTGGCCACCATATGACTGGATGGATAATTCTAACCAACTATTTCGACCTAATCTATTTTCTATAGTGGGAAAACTCTTCCTGTTTTTTGTTTTTTTAACTTATAAATAATCACAGTGAAGTTCTCTACCGAAGATTACGTTCCTGCTCCCTTAAGAAGATTTGAGTGTGATTTTATTCAAACACTCTAATGGAAACTCTGGTTACTATTTAAATTTTAATCTACTTATTTTTAAGCCTAACAGGAAGCTAATAGACGCTATCTATGTACATTAGCAGTTCATCCGACCTAGAAGCGTGCTATAAATGTTCCAACTTTAGCCAAACTCGTGGAGTAAGCAGGAATCAATAAATAATGGATTTAAATGAAAGCTAAACGTTGAAAATTATCTAGACTAATGGAAAAACTAGAAGTTTAGGCCTAAATAGCTATACAACTACGGTAAGTTCTCAAAATTGTATGTAAATTATTTTATTTAGTTAGAGTTGCTTTATTTATTTATTATTCAATCCAATTAATTTTGGAGCATAGGCTGTTTAACGATTTAATACACAGGGTAGAAATGAGAAGAATAATTCATATTGAGCACATTCTCTTTAGCTTAGAAAGAGATGGTAAAATCACAGTGATAAATCATAAATGGATTTTTTTCCTGAGTTATTCAAAACTAGTTTCAAGTCTTGACTTTTTATCCACGGTAATCTGGTCTATTGTGAGTCTGACGCATTAGGTCCATGTGACCATTATAAGAGATTGTGGTTTTGGGTTAAGGGAACATAGATACGCGTCGCATAGGCCCAGAAATATTGATTTAATAATGTTTAAGTAAAGGGCTATGGTTTATATATAATGGTTCATTGATAAACTTGTTAAGAGATATTCCCGTAGAATTAAATCCTTTGATTTTAAGATTTTTAATTTAAAAACAAATCGAGTATAGATGAGATTTGATTATTTTCTATTAAGTGTTAGATAACACTTCTTAGTTAAAATAGAGATAAAAGTGAAGCGTTAGAAAAACAGATTTAGCATTTCTAAAAAAAGAGTTATTTTTAATAAGCTCACAATATAAAATTACAATGTAATTTAAGAGTGTTTTGATTGTTTTGAATCTTATAGCTTTCATTCTCATCTATAATAATAATAATAATGATAATAATAATAGGAAGTGTTTGTCTGTGTGTGTTTGTTTGTGTGTGATGCCCAGCCAAATCTACGGCACGCAGAGATCTAAAAAGTTTAACATAGGTGGACCGAAGGGGGTACGAATGCACCTCAAAGCTGGATTTTTAAATTTTTCAATTTGTTTTTTAACTAGGATATTTTTGACAAACGCTTGGTGGGTCACGGGCAAAGCCATGTGGGATTGCTAGTAGTAAATAAAGCAATTTGCAGACATCCACCTCCAACTGGGCTATACCCTTGATAATAGCCGTAGGTTTTTTTTCCACCGACTAATGGTACCTGTTCGGGTTATACGTATGCAATAATTATATATTTAAAAAAAAGTCTTACTACCTGTTCAAATTATACGCAAATGCACTAATTAAGTTGGTTGAGAAGTGCTGAGTAAAGTATAATATCATATTAATTATACCAACATTTGTATAGAGGGGGCGTGGGAAACCCCTAAGGGTAAAAAACAAAACAAACATCAACACGCCTGATGGAGAATCTAACTTAGATCTCATAGATTCAACACGCGTGTAGAGCGTTTGACGACACGACCACTAGTGCGGCTATTAGATATTTATAATATGTTTCATTTAGCACGGATGGATAGTAAGACGTTAAGTAAAAATAAAATTAAATATATCTTCTAAAGACATGATAAATGGATAGTCAAAATTTTCAAATGTGTTAACATAACAGTATTTAATTTGTTAATAAAAGAATCAATAAAATTTGTGTTGTTAATAATTGTTGGGGATTTTCTTATAATCTATTTCTTTCTTCAATTTTAGGTATTTAGAGTGGTCTGTCTTTAGCTGTAGCTACATAGCCATGTATTTTAGTCAACTTTTTATATTTTTATTTAAGATAATATTTAAATATTTATTCCGACAAAGTGACGTGGTTTCTTATTCCACAATAATGTTAAGATTCCAGATTTTAACAATATGGCTGCGATTCTATGGTTGACATTCATGAAATATGATCCCAGGAATCGTGTAATGACATGGCACATATTTATCTATATACAATGTTACATAAAAAAATGTTTGTAAATCTCTATATATGTATGTGCAGCAAGGGAATAAAAAACACCGTTTTCATGTGATTGGTAGGGTGTTGAAACAGAAAATAGAAATCTTGACCTAATTATAAATGTCTGCCAAAACCTGCGATTTCATATACGTAATATGGTATGTAAACATTATTATCGTAACCTGGTGATCTTGTGGTAAGCTATCTACGATGTCCGTGGGTTCAAATACAGCCGGGGTGGACCGATTTTTCTTTAGCGATAAAAATACGCAGCACAACTTTCATCGAAGGGGAAGTAAAGCCGTGTCAAGTCGATTGTGGTATTTAAAAGAACCTAGGAAGGTATGTTAAAATACCTTTCACTGCATTATTTTGTAGGCCCTTTCACTCTTGATTATATATCATTAGGTTCAGAGTGTACACATCAACTACCTAAATCAGTAAAAACCGTTATTATCCTCATTAATATGCAAAACATGCGAAATATAAAAAGTGTTATTAAACTCCGTGCTGTTATAATGGTGTTTAAATAGTTAGAACTGGTAAATGATGGTATCTTTTTTTAAATATACTCGTAATTATAGCCTCAGGTACATTGCTTTGGGCCTACATTGTTTGCACATAATGAAGCATGTGACATATTGGGTTAATCAGTCCTTCAAGTTTTCATTTAATAATACCGCTATTGAAATTGCATGTCACAGTGAAAGTACAACTAATCTTTCCCTTTGTATTAAGTCCAAATAAACAGTTGGTATTTGTTTTTAATTTGTCCAAAAATACGATTATTTTTGCCTATTAATGAGTCTATAAATTAAATTTATATTTTATTTTTTAATATGCCTCAATATAAATTAATAATTTTTATTTTAAAGGTGGGAAGGAATAGAATTATAAATGGCCAGTGTTTACGTCGTTTTATGGCAAAATAAATAAAATATTGTTTCAATGAATAATGTGTTTAGTTTGATTTTCTACGTATGCATATTCTAAACAGTTCTAGACTATTTGGCCATGGGTATCATGGAATATGACTTTAACATTTTGTTTTAATTTAAAAAGTTGCCCATTGAATTCAATAATGTTCATAACAAGTATTTAAAAACTGTTGAAATTAATATTCGTTAGATATTTAAAATAAACGTACTTATTTATTTGGGTCATAAAATATTTTTCTATAAGATCTGCAAAAATACTCGCCTTAGCTAGTGGTAAATTACGTCCCACCTTAAAATGCAAAATATTAATTGTGTAAGTTATAAATTCTGATGATAGTGGTAATTGTATTAACAGTGTTGATTGCTGCTATAACCAAAAGTGCTCAAACTCCTTTTTCTTTCTGACTTCCTGCTGCAATAGCAGCTCATATTCTAGGAAAAAAGTGCAAGTAAAAGCAGCGCACACCAAGACTCCACACAGAAAGAACCCCACAGCCATAAATACTCACAGGAAAAGAACCCACATGGAAAAAATCCCACACGGAAAAAAGCCCACACGGAAAAATGCCCACAAGGAAAAATGCTCACATGGAAAAATGCCCACATGTAAAATGCTCATGCGAAAATTTCTCATTGAAAAAAATCTCAGACTAAAAGTGCGCACACGTAAAAATGTCTATAGAGATAAATTCTCCCATTCATTTTTACTTTCTCATCAAAAGAGAAAGTATTGTAATCGTGAAAGAAATCGAAATCGTAATAAAAAATGTAAACAAGGAAAATATCCTAAATTTTACAATTATGTCAGTCTCTTTGTCTGTCTCTCTCTATATGTGCTCAAACTTGATATTTAATTTTACAAGTTTAAACCACCAGATTTTTTTTTACATTTTCACCCTAGTCCTCAAATGAAGGGTGATGAGTGCTTTTTTTGAATTCCAATTCCGAAATTGGCTTTAACGATTTTGATTTAAATTGATGTAACGACTATGTTTGACCTCCCAAATAAGTGAGATAACACCTTATATTTGGATTTTGGGTTAAAATTAATTGAAGGGCAATATACTAATGAGTAATTTTAGATAATTCGAAATATTTTGAAAGCGGCTCTAACGATTTTGTTCCAATTTGGTAGCCGTGGTATGTATGTCACTACAAAAATAAATGGTACAGAACTCCACGCAGATTTTCTTGTTCTAGTGTTTAAAAATGTAAATATTTGCTCAAAATTTGTAATATAATATACACTAGCGAACCCACGAACAAATTATTTTCTAATTACAAACTTTTCTTATTCATGGTTATACATTTTACAATTTTATTTCTAAAGAATTAATGTCTTCATTTGTACATATGAACAAATAAAGAATATCGATATTGGGTCTCCAAGGGTCAACATTTCGTATTAAAATTTTGACTTCTGGTTAAAATATTCGGCATTTTATTAGGGAATGCACATCTTATGGTTATCGCATTGGTATTATATTTCTATTTTATAAATTGTGAGCAAAAAAATAGTTAATTATTGACTATTGAGTATAAAATGAGAGAGATAAATCATTGCTGAAATAGAGGTTGATCCAGGAGTGGAGCGTGGGGGGAGTGCACCAACTTCAAGAAATTAAACCAATTAAATCAATGTTAAAGTCACTACTAGTTTTATTGTCACGTAATACTATCTAACTTACCATATTTCATTCTTTAAATTGTTATTGGTAATTTTATTAAATTATTAAAATAGGTTAATTATTATTAATACTTAAACAATCACATTAAGTATTAATGTGGTGAAAATCGGCATTAATGAAACTACTCAAATTTAAGACGTGTTCATTGTTTAGGTTTAAATTTATTTTATCATTTTTATTGTTACTATTTCAATAATAAATAAAAATCTTTAAAATAATTTATTTTGAAATAACGTGGCTTAAACATAATCTTTGAATAATACCACACACATAACGTTACGTGTTAATTGTTATCTTTAAACTTTTTCCCTCTTAATAATCATTAAATATGTTTTTATTATTTTATTTTAATAAATGTCAATACTAATCGCAAATTTTTAGTTATACCCTTCATTAGAGGATTATTCTCAAGTTTAGCGTTATATTGAAAAATTACTCAAAGATTTCCTCTCAAAGCTTGAAGTGTTTTTATGTAAATATTTCTTGAAGCCCCCACCCCCCGACTCAATCCAGATGGGACCACCCACGTCCCTCCCGCCCTCACGAAAATCCTGGATTCACTCCTGTATTGTAGAGACACTTAACCTAAGAGGTTAAAGGAAATACATCAACTTCTTGAGTTTTACCTATTTGCTTACACTATGATATTAGAGAATTATTGCGTTGGAACCTAAGTATCTCTTCACAACTATTTGCCAGTATATCAGAAACTAATGTTATTATAAAAAAATTATTCAAATACAAGTTTTTTTAAATTCTAACAGTACTAAATGTATAGAGTGATAAGTTATTTAGTATCTCAAATAGTTGTGGAGATATTAAACATTTTTGCTTTTCTAAGGAACCCTAAAAGTAGTTTTTATGGGAAAATGAAAAAATCAATTTTATTTATAATCTTAATCAACGCCTCTAGGTGCGAACTTTAATCAAAATCGTTATAGCCGACTCTGAGCAAATGGAATATTTCGCAATTAGAATTTATATATCAGATCCGAATCCTTAAAATCATTTTGAAGAAAGATTGAGGCTATCCATTTAGTTTGTAATATTGATAGAAGTTTAGAAATGAAATTTAATCAAAATCATTAAAGCCAATTGTGATAAAATCGATTTTTTTCTCTTTCTGCCTTTAAGGAAACTACCCTTAATTTCAGGTTTGGGTATCCAATTACAAAATTTCCTCGGGGTATGAAAACCCTAGATACCGAGTCTTAGCCCAATCGGTAAAATAGTTTAGGCTCTAGCCCGAGGTACAGACTGAGAGACAGATGGACAGACAGACAGAAGGCATTACAAAAACAACTTTTTCGGATTCGGAAGATCGGGAAAAGTCAACATTCATCAAAATCTCGAGCTCGATTTCTTTTGATGATCACAATATTTGCTCTACCTGTAAGGTAGCGAGAAAGTAAAAATATTGATATTGGGTCTCCAAGGGCCAACACTTCATATTAAAATGTTAAAATATTAAATTTTTTAAAGTAATAGTCTTTATTTTATGTAATAAATAGCCTACTTATTAAACTATACCAACATGTAGATCCATCTTAAATGTATAATAGCTATTAAATATAACTCTATTTTGATATATTTTGTATTTTATTTGAACCCTAAGCACTTGTTGTAAATTTTGGTTATGTTATTGTACCATGGCCAGTATTTTGATGACCTAATATGTGTCAAAAAAGTATCCATAAAATGACACTAATAATTCCAAAAACTTACTTTAAATTAACAAAAAGAGCCAAAAAGGTTAATTCACTCTATGAATGCACAAGAATAAATCAAACGAGCACTTTACAAGTGGAAACCAAAAAGTTAGTAATGCACAACCCCAATCAAACTTGCATTCCGTTAAAAACTAGCCTTGATTTTTTTTTCTTGTGGGCATTTTTCACGTGAGCATTTTTCATTTGGGCATTTATCCTTGTGCGAATTTTTCCGTGTGGGCTTTTTTCCATGTACACATTTTCCGTTATGCGCATTTTTCCGTGTGGGCTTTTTTCCATGTGCACATTTTCCGTTATGCGCATTTTTCCGTTATGCGCATTTTTCCGTGTGAGCTTTTTTTCTGTGAGTATTCATGACCGTGTTTTTTTTTCTGTGTGGAATTTTCATGTGCGCTTTTTTCTGGTCACCAGCAGCATCTACACAGATATCTGCTTTGGTTCATTCATCTATATTAGTAACTGCAGGTGTTTATTTATTAATTCAATATAATTAAACCTTGCAAGAAATATTAGACTTATAATTAATTATTATGGTTAATTTCTGGTATAGCTATATCTATACCAAGAATAGGTGATAACTATAAACATGATTAAAAGAAACTCGCGTCATTCCCCCATCTCACATTAATTTTTTCAAATATTGAATGAACTTTTATTGAGTCTAAATATAAATATGTTTTTTTAGTCATCAAATAAGGTTCACCTTTTAGTTTGTCATAAAATACCACTCATTATTTGCCTTTTATTGAATCGAAATTTTTAATTAATAACTTGCGTTTTTATTCATATTAATTTATTCAAGATATTTAACGCGTACTTTCTGAACCAACGGATTATATAAGCACACGATTTTTAAAATAACTTAAATCTAGTACAAACACAACAACCAGCCGCCCAGACGTTAATTCATCACTGTAAAAGAGAAAACCCAAATTTCACCAATAATATATTATTGGCCGTTCCAGGAATCTGACCCGGGACACCAAACTCAGTATTCAGACGCTTTACTGACTGAACTAGGGTGTTAAATCTTCGTTTTATTGATTCCAACTAAACTAAATGTTTCTTTTTTTTTTCCTTTTAAGGAGTCAAAATTAACAACAGAAACGTTTGTACTCAGAATACTACAAGTTTGCTTCGAGAAACATTTTCTGTCTATGTATTGCCTTTAACCAACCAGGGTGTTTACAAATAACCCTGACTGTGATGACTGGCTTGTCCAGGATGGCGGTAAATATTGACAAGAAAGTCTTTCTCTCATGTTGGCTCGTGGATAAAGGTGGTGGAGTCATATTATGAAGCATCTCATGTCTTCGCGTCATGGATTTCTTGCCGGCAACTCTCCTTTTGGCTTACTCAATTCTATTGGTTCACTCATTTGTAAGACTAAAGAGCTTGTTTGTTAAATTAAGAGATGTGGGTGTTTGAACACATTAGTATTTTAAATAAAAAAATAAGTTAAATTTGTTCAGACATATTATAATAATTATAGTTTTTTTATTGCGCGACTGGGCTGTATCATCGGTAGTCCAGTTTGTGTAAATATTAGCCAGTACTAATGAACCATTGCTCAGGGAACGCTGTAATGTACTAATCGTACATCCTATCCGTGGAGTCTCTTTTGATGTTCCGTTGAGACAAGAGAATATGAGGGTGATAGTGAGTATGATGGTGATAGTGAGTATGATGCTGATAGTAAATATTATGGTGATAGTGAGTATGATGGTGATAGTGAGTATGAGGGTGATAGTGATTATGAGGGTGTTAGTGAGTATGATGACGTTAGTGAGTATGACGGTGATTGTGAATATGATGATGATGAGTGTGAGGGTTTGGAACTAGTGTAAACTCTTAAACCTAGCATAAGCCTAATGAACCAAACCTTGTTGATCGTTGGGGTCATTCCCCTTTCAGGAAAAATACCTAAGGTACCAGTCTGAAATTGAATCCGGGACCCCTACGCTTGTAGACAGGTGCACTGACCACAACACCATGGGGCTGGTATTAACACTCTGAAAAGTATAAGTTACCTTGCTCTCTCAATTCATGTTAAGAATATTGTTTCATGTTATTATCTTTAATACAATCTTATGATTTCTCGTTGGAGAAATCATTTCTTTTTTTGATTTCAAGTTGAAATGTATCTATAACTTCTCCTTGGATTTTAAATTTATATGTGTATTTAGTGAATAGAGTTATATAAAAAACAAAAAATACTATACTAAATAGTTCATTATATTCATAGAGAATAACCGTTTTTCATGAGTATAAGACGTAATTGGTCTAAAGCATCACTATCGTGTTAGACTAGACTCCCGATGACACGAAGAATGGGGTTCGAATCCCGGTTAGGTGCACGTAGGGTGGTTTTCCACTGACCTTCCACGCAAATGTGGGTAAGTATGTTCCAAATTCAATCTTCCTCATCCCTAACTCATAAGCGTGACTAGTACAAATGTGTATAACTTGAAAAGGTAGTAAGACGCGATGCTAAAACAAAGACATTACTCTCGCAACATATGTCAACAATTAAAAAGAATAAGGAACCTAGGTACTCAATCGATAGTTAATTTTTTTAAATTTAAATCACTTGAAGTGAAATATTAAACTAAAGCCATTTGAGTATCCACGATTTTTAAACGGAAAACCAGATTTTAAAAAATGTGCATACAACGTTTGGCCTTGGTTCTAAGAATGCCTATGCTAAATTTCGTTTAAATTGGTTTACCCATCTTGGAACAACTGGACACTGAATTTCGGACATCCACCATTTCGAAACTGATAAATATTATATCGGAAAACCATAAACATTACATAATTAGATAGAAGAAGGTTTAAGGAATGTTCCTTCCAAATTTGTTTGAAACCGTTCAACGCATTTAACAGCTATCGTGGAACAAATATTTGGACACACAGATTAAATGCCGTAAGATCAAGCTATAACAGAACCTCCTTGTGCTCAATCAATAATTAGTGAAATGAGACAACCTATCACTTGAAAGAATGGTTAAAATCGTGGTGTGACCTGCAGTTTCAGTATATGGTTTAATTTGTTCTCGTGCTTTTATTTTAGAAGCATTATAAAATGCACCTGAGCATCAGCTTTTAAGCAAGACACTGAGTTAGCTTCATTTATGAAAAGGCATCTTTTTGGTAAATGTGTTTAAAAATTCATGTTAGTATTAAATTAACTATTATATTTTAAAAATTATCTTTCGTAGTAGCTAGAAATATTTCAACTGGTAGAGTTGATTGGCATATGATGTGTCATTACTTCTATAAATTTCTTGTAAAATAGTAGATTTAGCGTATTATTGTCTATACTAAGCCGCACCATTCCAAACCGCTGTGTGGAACATTCCATGCGTCTTCCCCCGAAGATCTGCCCATGCAGGGTGCCGCGCCACGCTACTCTGAACCGCCGTGTGGAACATTCCATGCGTCTTCCCCCGAAGATCCGCCCATGCAGGGTGCTGCGCCACGCTACTCTGAACTGCCGTGTGGAACATTCCATGCGTCTTCCCCCGAAGATCTGCCCATGCAGGGTGCCGCGCCACGCCACTCTAAGCCACCGTGTGGAACATTCCATGCGTCTTCCCTCGAAGATTTACCCATGCAGCGTGTCACGCCACACTGCTCCATGTACGGTACATCCAGAATATTTATTTGGTTTATTTTTAAAATTTCATGTAAATGTTTGTTGTATAATTTTCACACGGTCAAAATGTTGACTAAACATTTGCTTTTTGTTTACCACTTCTCTCTCCTAGTTTTAATTAATTAAATGTATAAGGAAAACACAATGAACGCGTGATGTTCGATAGCGTTAATGTTGGAATCCGCCTCTATCGAAATGTGCATTTTAATTACCAAAATATACAGTGAGAATATAAATCAAAATGATCACCACTCACAATGAAAATGACCGCGTGTTTTAGTATGAGGCGTGCCGGCACTAAACCAACGCACCCGAATGGTGTCGGAATGATATGAAAGCACATTCCTCCCATGATTTCTTCCATACACTCCCGCACACACAGGCACGACGCACCGAAATATAAGAAAAAATCTTCTCTAGAAACTTCGAGAATTCTGGTACGGAAATTCCACAAACAGCTTCCACGCGTCATGCCACGCTATGGTGGAGTTTATACCATTTGATTTCATAAGAAGAAGACAACAATTTTTTTTTTCTCGGTGGCATGCCCTAGTGGGCAACAATTTGATAGTACCCTCAGGGGTCCGTTAGATTTTTGGTAGTATGTATAACCATCTATCTCTGTTATTGTTCTCATGAACTGAGGATATATTTATATGTATTATCTTGGATGTCCTTGGGATGTGCTTAGTAGAATTCTATAATTGCCAATAAAAAATTGTTTACCTTAGAATGTCACACAATACTAATCACAAGGGGTATATTGAGCTAAAACATAAATCAAATCTTTATCATTTAATTCTGGATAACTAATGGGTTTCTTATTAATGTGTCCAAATATACAACAGATTTTTTTACATTTTATTAATACCCAGTACTCCTTATCACTTCTTGCGTCTACATATTTTAATAAGTTGTTTGCATTCTAATGGATCAACATATTCCATAAATATATGCCCTTTCAACTAATCCAAATATTTGCTTGAAATAAGTCTAGTTAATGTCCACATCTAGCAAATATTTCATAATGAGTTGATTTTTAACTAACTTCTTATAATGTGTTACAGACTTTACTTACAGTATAACTAATCAAATCCCGTCTGAAACCGATGACATATTTTTTAGTTTACTGATAACAAACAAACATAACGACAGACCAACATTCTAAAAACGTATTATTTGGTATTATTATCATTTATACAACCTAGATAAACAAAAGAAAATCTCCACAAAAAATTTATTGCACAGATTAACTTCAGTGTCTTATTATATGTATTGATTTACTATCGAAGAAACCAAAATTAAGTTAATTTCAAGAAGCACCTATAGTGGGCGCCCTAGCACACTAAATAAAATTGTGAAAAAACACTTGTTTCCAAGAGGCTTGGTGATTAACTCGTTGTTTGAGCTTTCTAAAGCCCTCGTTGCCAAGAAGACTTAAACATAAGATATATTCACTAACGTTTTAATATATCTAATTTGTTAAAAATTTAAGACGCAAATGCAACCACACTAACAGTAGGTTTTTTCGACACTTATTGGCTCGCTGATGAAATAGCGTGATGCTATATAGCTTATCCTGTACAGCAGTACAACAAGTAGTACTGTATCTTTCCGATAAGTACTTTATGAGTTTAGTAGCAACAAGAAAACAGATAGAATCGAAAAAACAGACAGATTTAAAGTTTTATGCATAGAAAAATTTATTTTGTAATTGGGCTGAATCATAAACCCTATTTAGAAAACTAGGATGTGATGTTCTATTTTATGGGATGATATTATCTTAAATTTATAAACTACAACTTAACCCTCTCATAATGTTTAATACCTTTAATTATTAGCTATTACATTTATCATGAAAATATAAGCCAATGAAACAATATCGTTTCATATGTTGTATTGTAACACACTATAAAAAAAACACGTATTTGGACAAAGGCTACTGTTCAATAAAGTCTGGTTTAGCGGCGAACTTAATGTTTAGATTTGAATTTTAGCTGAGTGTACTAAGCTGACTTTTTATTGAATTTATTCCCTATCACGCCACCACAAATGTGGGCATACCTCTCTGAATTATATCTTTCTAATTCCTATCTCTTTAATTTTTTTTGGAAATATACAGAGATCTCTCAGTAGTAACAAATAAGACATCGGTTAAAAAATTATTAACACCATATTTGTAATTAAATTTTACCTGTGAACATTTAAAAATGATTATAAAATCAATTTTGGAACAATTGAGAAGAGACATAAAATAAAGAAATAGTTTATGTATTAGTGTGACCAATGAACATTATGTATCTGCTGAGGTATTTAACCTTTTTCTCTATGAAATTGTTTCTTTTGTGAAACGATTGGTTTTTTTTCAACTAGGCGAATAACTTATTTTTTTAAATAGTTATCAGAATTTACTGTATATACCGTATGTTTGAAATGTCTGTGGACTAATTATCCATTTTAATAAGGTTGAGAGACTTTCCTTGAATTTCAATAACTCACCGGTTTTTTGTAAAGTATTTCAAAACATATATTGCTGTCATTTATTAAAATTAATTTTAGAGGTAAAGTAAATTTAGACTACATTTACTCTCCAATTAAAACTAGGTTCTATCAGCCATAAGCTCGTTCGACAACTTAAATGTACACACTAACAAAATCCGCTTCGCTGGCTAATTACAATGGGCGGGATGTGGTCGACATCAATATAGAGACTAATTAGAGTAATTAGGTTGACGTGCGGCGGCTTGCCTTATGGCTGATGACGTCATGTATGCAGGCAGTGTCGTTCTTAGTGAGGGTAGAGATGGAGGGGTAGCGACCACTAACCTAATTAGTCCACGTTATGCCCACCAGAGCTGACTGGTCGCATGAACTTCACGTTGCAATACGTGTACAATGCCGTGGCATCAGGTTGGACGCTCTATGACAAGGACGTCATATTGAAGCTCCCTATATTGTATATATTTGAGGTAATGTTCCACTAAATACAGTCAGTGGACATTAACGTTCTTGTTCATTATAGGAAATAAGGCGATCTAGGGGTAAGGTGTCAGACTTCTGTGCTGGGGTCCAGGGTTTAATCCTTGGTCCCTGAATAGATTTACCAAACCCTTTCTTCACCTCCGACAAGACGTGTATTAATAACAGCTTGTGAATGTGTGGAATGCTAGGCCTCCACCGTGGTTTGGATTCAACGTTAAGCTGTAGGTCCTCCAGTTCATCTCACAATCACCCTAGCGTAAGTGCGTATTAACCGAACGGGTAGTAAGATGCGATGCTAATAATAATAATAATAATAATAATAATAATAATAATAATAAGTATGTAAAGTTCACCATTACTGTTTTGTTAGTAATTTGTCGTTTATTTTAAAAAAGGAGTTTAGCTAGATTTTCTAAATTTGACCTTTTATAACGTTTTTTATTTATAAAACAGTAGATTTAGTTACATTTGATAGAATTTGATTTAAGAATCGATTAATTAACATTCCACAATAAAAAAGGTGTTGTGTTCCAAGTGTAACGTCCCAAATCGAATATTTTAGTTCACGGCACTAACGCCGCGAGCGCCAGCAATATGCCTCTACTTGCCAACATTAGAGGGGCGTTTCAATATTTATCCCTTTTCTATGAACAACATTGAACCTAGATATAGTCATGATGGCTAGAAGTAACAACAGATCGTGTCAATCAACAGAAATCTCCTATGAAACCTCAGCCTCAGGGCCATACTAGATTCCCTATCTACCTTTTTTATCTCTAATGAAGTTTCCAAAACAACCGAATTGTTCTCGAGTACATTTTGTATCTTGATGAACTCCGGGTCATGCCCCAAACATTCTTCCCTTAACGGAATTTGCTTGCACAAAGAACTTAAAGGTATTGTCTCGACATAAGAATGTTATTGTCAACCTAGGCTGCCAACTTATTACGTTCAATGTTTCCAGGAAGCAAATATTTGTTTATGTTAGTGTACATTATAGTTTTAGACGAACAGAGTGATTATTAAATTGTCTAAAATTTGGTTTATTGATAAACCAATTTAGAATTAAACACTTTTAATTCAAAATTGTAAATTTTTTGATTACTAAAATATGTTATTAATAATAATAATAATAATAATGATGATGATGATAATAATAATAATCGACTTTAATGGTGAAGTTAAGGCTACCATATTTTCTTACAATTAAAATGAAGTTTAATAAAATAATATACATAAAAACACACAAAAAAATTATAAAAACTAGATCTAAAATACACAAGGATTACGTAATATGAGAACGCGCACGCGCGCACACACACAAAAGGTGTCGTTACTTCTCACACTACTCATTCTCACGAATGAGCTTCCACACCCAGATTATTTATTTGCGACTTTTCGTTTGAAACTATTCAATTCTAATTTCTTTATATCTGAGTAATGATTGGAATTATGGAGGGGTATGAATAAAGTTGAGTTTTCTTGTGAACGAGTGTTGAAATTATTATTAGAGTTGAGTGAGCGTATACGTGAAGAAAGGTATTGTGGGGAGTTGGAAGTCAATAGATTCTTTATGATTGTCATCGAGTGTAGAGATTGTTTTTCTTTAAGTCGTAGACAAGTCGATCTCTTATAGTATGGGGATATATGATCATGCGACCAGCCGGAGGTCGAATATAAATCTGACACATGGGTTTTGGAGTCTTTGTAGTCTTGCCGCAAGGTCAACTGTCAGGCCATTCAGTATACACTACATCACAATAGTCGAAAATCGGGAGGATAAGGGATTTGATAAGAGTGGATTTAATATTCATTGGTTTAAATTTTTTCAGGCGCTTAAGTGAGTTTAAGGCAAATAAAACATTTTTACATATTTGTTTCACATGATTATTCCATGTTAGGTTTTCATTCATATGTAAACCAAGGTTATTAAACAACCGGCATAAATGAAATTGGACTGTTATTTAAATTTATTTGCTGTACAGATGTGAAACTCAATATGAATAGTAATTTTTTTGCCCCTATAACAATATATTGAGATTTGTTAGCACCGCGTCTTACTACCCGTTCGGAGTATATGCGCTTACGCTAATGTGTTAAAGGTAGGGTGATTGTGAGATGAAATGGAGGACCTACAGTTTAACGTGGAGTCCGAACCACGGTGGAGGCCTGAAATTCCACACAATCACAAGTTGTTATTAATACACGTCTTGTCAGAGGTGAAGGAAGGTTTTGGCAATCAGATAAATCTGTGCCGGGACCGAGAATTGAACCCCGGACGCCCAGCACAGAGGTTTGTCATCTTACCCTTAGACACCAAGGTCACCTTATAAAACATAGAGGGACTAAAAATAATATAGAAAATATATAAAAAATACAAGTAGCTAATTAAGCATGTGTGAACTATGTGATCTCTCCCCATTTTGTATAATTTAAATTGCACTGTAGCCTAATAACTTATAATAAATAAATAATTTTAAAAAGATAAGAAAAGTAATACATTGATATAACTATGTTACGTTACGTTTGTAAGTTAGATTAAATTCATTAGAGTAATTGATACATATGCGTATAACAAAAACGGGTAGTAATACGTGGTGATAAATATATATTAGGTAAGATATTGTGAGTGTATAAGTAGGAAATTGTGAAACAAAACTCACGTTTAAAAAAAATTAGGGCCCTTCTTTGTATTTCTTCAATTCTAAGAAGCCATTGATTGTAAGACGCACCTTAATTTTTTAGTTCTACCAACAGAAAAAAAAATTGATCCTGAAGAAAATAAATAAAAATAAAACACTAAAATACCTTATACCTAAGAAATATTTTTATTAGAGAATTCAATTTACTAACAACAATATCATCTTATTTATTAGTGGGTATGTTATTCTTTACTTCCTTCTGAGTCAACATCAATCTCATTCTTTCTAAACGCCTTTATATTTACCATCCCTTAATATATTTAATGTCTTCTGAGACATTGAGAGCATTAGTCGAGAAAGAACTGCGATTCTAAGACGCCATCGAATCTAAGACGTATTCTGTTTTTAAAGACGTTTAAATGTAAAAAAAAAGTGCGTCATAGAATTTCAGAAACACAGTGTTTGCTATAATTTTAACTTCAAAATTGTTTTAGAGTATAACACGATTACTAGTTACATGTAAATGTTGACAAGTATGCTACTAAATTTATTATGTCTCTTTTCAATGCCGAGCATATTAAAAAAACTTACCTAAATTATAGACATGGCCTAAAATAAATATTGACACATATGCAAAAAAATTCTGTCATAGTAGAGTAATATGTATGTATCAGATTTAGTAAAACATTATTTAAATTCGGCTTTATACAAGAAATTTCACCTGTTTTGACCGCATTTTTTATAAATAAATATTCTTGTATTTTCTGATATTAATTCAAAGAAAACTTAGATTTAATTTATAATATAATTGTATATCATGTTAAACTTGAATGAATAGTTACTAATAAGTTACTGTATAAGATTGTTAAAGATTTCCATTTAATTAAAGGTTTCACCTTTATTTTACCTTTAAAAAAAATCATATAAAAATTACTCTTTGAAACAAACCATAAAGAAACTTTGTACGCTTAACACATAGTTAACGTTCTTTTATATCCACCTAGATTTCTGCATTTTCTACACTCTTTTACTTTTTTTTTAACTATTGGTAGCGGAAGAATCTTACATTTTCTCAAAGCATTTGATATAAGAGGTAAAGGAACTTTACTTTCATTCTTAGGAATGTGGCGGTTATCAATTTTAGTCACGTTTTCACTCACAGAATAATTATTTCCATCACTTCTGTCGCATTTGTAAATAAGTTATATATATATATATATATATATATTTACATAATTTATTTTTTTAATTTTTATTTCCTCCCCTTTTGGGTTCATAAATGTAGCCATGGACAGTATGATAGAATATAATTCAATACATTATTGAGATAGGAATATTTAAGTAATAATCAACCTCGTGGTATAGTTATCAGTCCACCCGGCTACGGACCTAGGGGTCCCAGATTTGATTCCTGGCTGATATGATGGATATTTTTCCCGAAAGGAGAATTATCCCAAAGACTACCAGGGTGTGGTCATCACATTGCGGGTACGACGTGTAGACAATATCATATTGCCCGGGACCTAGATCTACATTTTGAATTAACATTACATCTTTTAGATATGTTCATTTAAAAAAAAATACAATAACAGATTTAGAATACGCATATAAATCTAAAAGTCCTGTTTTTTCTTCTTTTCTTTACCTAACCTACTAGTTGGTCCACCCCGGGTACCCTGCCCCACTGGGTGTCCCCTGCACTCTGGATATAATAGTCCCCAGTTATACCCGAGGTGGATCAACTATTAGGTTAGGTATATGAAATAAGGACCAATAGGATTTTTAGATTTAATTGTTTATTCTAAATTTACTATTGTATTTCTTATAAAAAGAACATAGCTAAAAGATGTAATGTTAATTCAAGATGTAGATCTATATCCTGAGCTACATGCTATAAATCGGGATAAATAGTGTAAATAAATAATAAAAAAAATTGTGTATCCTGGGCAACGTTCTGTTCCACCAGGGCGGCTAGTGGTACACAAAAACACACAAAACCGACCGAGTGAAATATTGCATCGCTATTTAAATAATAGTTGTATCGTGTTGTATTGCATAGAAAGCGATACAAATCAGGCAATAAATGGTAAATATTATGCAATAAGCTGGTAATTCAGTATAAATACGTCCAATGCAATTTTATTTTTATATTTGTATAAAGAAAGACAGAAAAGATGTAACTTTGAATGGTCTATGAGGGAAAGAGGAACTTAGTAAGAAGTATGATTCTAATATTTGATGACTTGAAAGAAAGAAGAAAGTTCTGGGAGTTCAAGGAGAGAGAAGACAGGGATCATTGGTGCACTTAGTTCTAACGAAATTAATGGACCTGTCGTAAGACAGAACACCTAATGATAAATCATTGTGTATCGATTCAAATATTTTAAAAAGGTAGTAAACTAGTTTAATATAGTATATACAAATTATTGGGATGGATATGATTTGATAAAGTATATTTATACTATAATTTCAGATTTAAAAAAATTTAATATGTTGTATATACATACTAGCTTTTAAAAACACACTATGTTATATTTCGTGTCTACTTTACGTTGATCGATATATGTTGCATGCAATAAGGTATTACTGTTATCTAGATATTCATATATAATCTCTTATAAAATTATCCTTACTAAAATCTAGACAATGTTTTCAAAAATCAATACATTGGCTTACACACACTACACAACCCAGTGATGTGTTGTATTCTTGTATCACAGCCGGAATGTGAACAAATGAAGGTATATCTTCTTTCATTCCCATCATTGTATACAAGCATCCATTGCTGTTGTTAAATGAACAGATTAGGTCTACATCATAGAGACAGGCATATTATACTGTAGATCTCACAAAGGCCATTGTATCTTCATGTCGTGACAACCATGCCACAATATACCAATTAATTTTTTTTGTAACAAATGATCCTCTTTCAATCGAACCTAATTAGGCAGACTATTTTGGATCATGTTTCCCTTGGAACTAAAACCTCAGACAAGTAATTATATAACTAGACATATTCCAGTTTAAAAATGTTTCATGGTAATTAAGGTGACTGGAATTAATATTGTGGTGAATGTGATTAAATAAATTATTCACCAACTATTAAATTATTATTATTATTTAGCACCGCGTTTTACTACCAGTTCGGGTTATACGCTTAATTACTAATTACGCTAGTGGATTAGGAACGGGAAAGTTTGAATTTAGAAGGCTTAAGTACTAATGACGCTAATAGCCCAGTAATGGGAAAGGTTGAATTTAGAAGAAGCGAACACGCATTTGCGTGGAGAGAGAGTGGAAAACCATATAGTAAATGCCACCTCTAGTTCACCCGACCGAAATTCGAACCTCGATCTCCCCGTACTCGACAGTCTAGCTCAACACGAAACTAGCGCGTTAGCCAACTACGCCACCGAGGCGGGTAACTCTTATACAACTGAATTTCAAAAAGATTGATCTACATATTTTATAAAATATATATTCAAAATATATTTGGTAACAGTGACTAATTAATCATTCAAAGAGAATGTATTAGCTTAAAGAATAGTATTATCATTTTCTATACCAACTAAGAAGCCAATTATTCTCGTTTGAGGCTGTCAACCCAAAATGCTAAGCTTCCACATTTTATAAATATCTATTTATTTTTCTGGAAATATGTAATATAAAACTACTTAAATTATTGAAATTTGCAAGAGGACGCGTGTTATATTGCCATTAATAATTTATATATATATTCTTTTTAGCACGGCATTTTACTAACCGTTCGAATTATACTCATATCTACTATTTACGATAATGTGTTAAGGATTAGAAAGGCTATGTTTATAGAAAGTATACACGCATTTGTATGGACGGAGAGTGGAAAATAATTTGAAAAAAAAAATCATCTTCAGTACAACCGACCGAGATTCAAACCTCGATCTCCCTATCATTGGCAGTCTAGTCTACTGCAAGAGTAGCGCGTTTGAGCATGTGGTCCCCGAAACGGATGATTGATAATAGGAAAACATTCCATCTTTTAGCTGATCTGCACTACTTACTATCTGATGACTGACTAATGTAGGTCAACTCCCTAATATTGAAATACCAAAGAAACCCTTCAGTCCACTCAGTGTGGAATTCATAAAAGCGCCAGCTCTCAAATCAAGAGTTTGATTTGAGTTTTTAACGACGATTCAATAGATATCATCAATACGTAGCGACTCATGGGCTATTTACAAAGTTATTTCTAAATTGACGGTACTATGTCAGAGAATTGCTCAACTTATTTCATTATCAAGAGTAACCGGCTCCGTGGTAGTTGTCTGTACCCCTGTCTACGAGTCTAGAGCTCCCTGGTTCGATTCCCGGCCGGCACTTTGGCATTTTTTTCAGAAAGGGGAACTACAGTATCCCCATGGATTCTTTGGTGCTGACTGACAGCTCACAGTTGACTTCTGACAGTTAAAATTTAGGTATATACCTAAATTTTGACTGTCAAATGTGGCAGCTGCTAAACATTTGTTTTTGCAGATCATCTGGTTCGGCGTTGCGATACGTAATTTGGTCTGGTAACTTTTTAAAGCTGACAACTGTCAGCTGTGAGCTGTCAGTCAGCACCAAAGAAGCCATGGGGCTACTGTATCCAAACGGTCACCAGAGTTTGGTTAGTTAGACTTAAGTTTGGTCGAAGAGTTTCCACCGGTTACACACCTTCATATTCACTATCACCTTCACCATCACTATCGGGACATGGAAACAACCTCCACGTAGTTGATATAGATGTTTATATATGTATATACATATATATCAATTATGTTTAAAGGTGCATATTAAAGTAAAAAGAATTACACTAATACTTCACTACCCCTTTGCTTATTGACACACCAACACCCACATAATTATAATTTTAATAATCTGTTTCAATATTTTTTACTAAAACTATATATGAATTTAAATAGTACTATCAAAACTGCTTATAAACATAAGTCATATTAGTGATATTTTATAAATACATCATATAGAGGTGTCGGACTCTAATCTAAAAAGTTATTTTCACAATAAACATTTGAACCAAGCTGTCAGGAGAATGGAAAAGCTGAAAGAAGTAGATCTTTATAACAACAAAGATATCAACAGTTCGTTGTCAAATTATGTCGAGGTTGAGTGTGTGAATGTGTAATTTAACATATATTGATTGTTCTGATTTAACTACAGGTGAATGCTGTTGGTGCTAGAACTATATTTAAGTACTCACTGATTACGTTGGTAATAATATTTAGAGAATATGTTATAAAATATTTATTGTAATTTTTAAAAAGTGTGAAATATGACTTGACAAGCTCATGTGAATGGAAAAATGCAGACGTTGCTTACAGTAAATATCAACAAAGCTGACAAAGAACAGTGGAGGTTGTATTTTAAATAAGAGTAACAGATAATTCCGGCATTTCTTGTGGGCGTGCGTTGTACAGGAGTTGTATCAGTGTCATGGCGTGTTGCCAGGCTACGCAAATTTAGGTTATATTGTAACTCTGATATGTTCTCATCACTCGGCAGAACACTTATTGGCGGCAAGGTATCAATGAAAACATTGCCCCATGTGATGTCTCAAGAGTATAACCTATGTATGGCTCGAACCTAGGAGTTGAGAACATATCAAAGGTACAGTTTTAACAAGTACTCTGCTTGAAACGTGTCCCACATTTTGGGTGCAATGCATCGTAACATGTGCAGACTACGCGAATGCCACGTAGATCAGTATCCATCAACGTGTGAGCTGCATATCTATTGAATGATTACAATGAAAGTCGTTGGGGATTTAGATATTCTGGTTAGCGCAGTAGTGGCTTATGGGACAAATAAAGTTTTGTGTGCGTCATATGTGGATGATCCATCGAACAAGTGAAACTGCTTTTTTTTTAATAATTCAGAACTGGTGAAAAGAATATAAGAAAAATAGTTTAATTGACTTACGTATTTAACCGTTAATTCAAATACTTGAGTGTATTAAAATCTGTAAGCTCCAATAATTTAGTTCACTAATTTATATAACTTAGAGCACCAGTTAACTTATGGTATTAATTTATTCAGTGAATACTTCAAAAAACTGAGTGTATGCTAGTTCAGTGTGCTAATTATCTAACAATTAGTTCAACTAATTTATTTTATTATTTTATTTTTAAAAAAACTTAAGATTATTTCAAATAATTGAGACCCACTTCAATGGCCGAACGTTCTAAAGTGTCGCTATCTTGTTAGAATGGCCTGCGGATGACGGGAAGATAGGGGTTCTAATCCCGGTTGGATCTACTGAGGGTGATTATTCTTAAATCGTTTCCTGCTTTCCATTCATGCAAAGGATGGTACATAACCTCTAAAATGCTTTCTTCCTCATTCCTACCCCATCGGCATTGTTAACATATATTCGTAAAACCTGAACAGGTAGCCGGAACCTGTGATAATAATAGTAATAATAGTAATAATAATAATATGAACATTAATCAAATAATTACGTACAGTACATTAATTTATTTGAACGTTAATTCATATAATTTGGTTATTTATTAGTGTTGCTTGAATTTATATTTATTTATTACATATAAATGATTGTCAGGATGTGTGGTGGCCGAGGATAGGGGCGGGGAGTGAATTTAAGATTGTGTGGGTTCGTAACTGACGTTTGGCTTGAGTTTTTGTGGTTTCTATTTGTACTACTATGTCTATTACAAAATATGTGATGTTGATGTTGATGTGAAATATTAAAATATATAAGAGAATTTAAAAGTCTGTTTTGATGCTTGTGGCAGAACAAAGTATTGCAAGGTATAACCAATGGCCTGGCTGACCTCTAGGTGGTCCTACACGGCATATGAACCCCAGTACCCTGGGCTCGACTTTAGTCCTCCCATACAGGTACTGATGATCTGGCGTACTAACCCACGCAGCCCCAAAACGGGCAGGGTGACCCCCTAGACTATATCTTGATTAGTCATCCCAGTTTGCTGGAATACACTACTATTTAACCTGGATTTTGGCCTGGTTTACAGAAAGCTGACACTCGGCTTATATTGTCAGCGCATTGGTTCTATTTGTTTACAAGTTAATCACAAAACCTTGCAAGACTCGTTTTGTCATCCATAATCCAGATCACAACAATATTAAAAAAGCCCGCCTCTCAATTTAGGCCGTGTGATTACGATAATACACACACACACACACATATATATATATATGTGTGTGTGTGTGTGTGTGTGTGTGTGTGTGTGTATTATCGTAATAACATGGCCTAAATAAATATATATATATATATCCAACACCGTAGCTCAGTAGGTAGCATGTCTGCCTACTGAGCTAAGGGTCCCGTGTTCGATTCTCGGCATTGCTGAAAAATTTATCATAGAGGAAATGTGAGTTTACGCTTTCACATGGATAATTTACGGCCTTTTGGCTGTTTATCACATGGTCCAGCTGGTTTCGATTACTTGGTCCACGTCATTTCTTCGTGTCTAGCAGTTGGCTGCCTACCACGTTGTCCTCTCGTATCGGCCACTTTGTTTTCTATAACTTTGCCTGCTCCCGTAAGCCGGCAGTGGAAAATATATGGTTTGAATAAAAAAAACTGACCCAGGCCACGGGNTATATATATATATATATATATTTATTCATTCAATATTATTTGTAACTACCCATTGTGTTTTATATAATCAATTAATATGCACTGATCTATTCTGTTACTGAAGTTATTTAAAAGAAGTAAGAGAAAAAACTCATGAACCTTCTGAATAAGGAAACCTTACAAAAAGGTGATTCATGTATGTAAGGCTAGTACAACTCCCCCGTCCATCTCGAATGAAGCCATAAAGCATTGGGCTAGAGACCGTGCTCTGTAAGGCCTGTTGGGTGCATTAATATATAGGGTGCACTTTAGGGCACTGCTGTTAGCACTTGGGTCAAAGCACTTACCGAAATAAAAGAATAAGATTCGTGTATACCCTTCCCTTTTAATTCCAAAACGTTGAAACATTTCTGTTATAAACCATTTTACCATATTAGACTTAAGTTATTCTCAATAGAATGTAATTTCCTTGAATTCATAAATATTACATTTGGAATTAATTTGTTCTAGTGTTATTTTAAAAGCAAAAAATATAGGTATATTTTTAGAATGTTATCTAAGTGGCCATGTACACACATAAAAAACAAACTAATAACTGGGGAAAATAAAGATAAAAGCACGGAATCCCATTGAGAAACTAAATCCAATGCCAGTAATTAGGGGTGTTATGTTGATGGTGAGCACAATGCTACTTCTAATACCACAATGGTTTTTTTCTACGCTAGCATATTTGTTGATCAAACAAATAGAATGATCTAATCGACTAGGGTTTTAATCCCTATACAGGTGTAATGGTTACAAACCAACACATTCACTGTATTGTAAGGTTTTTTTTTAAATAACTTGTTTCAATATTACAATTGAGAATGCATTTTTTCCCTTTAAGCAGTTTTGTTTTATTTTATTTTAGTGGCTCCCTCAAAATAAACGTGTCAATAAATTTATTTTCAATTGAAGCAATCTAGTATAGCATAATAACGTTAAAATCTTTAAATAAATAAGAAATATTCATGACACGAACTAGAGATTGTAACTAATCAAACTTCTTTCTCTTTGGAAATGTCTATAAAGAAATCACATCTGTTGAAGAGGTAAAAATAAACATAATTAGATACCTAATACTTATGGTCATAATTCCAAAACAATATATATATCACAATTTGCCAAAATGTATCTTTCAAACGATTAAAAACTAGATTATATTAATTGAATCTTGTTCCAAACCAAACACAGCACTAGATAATTGTTTAGGGAAAAATGCGTATGTATAACGGTATTGATAAATTAATGCATTAATTAGTAATGAATATAACACTTAATTCCTATAAAGTTAAAGAACAATACTTTCACCACTGGTGCCTAGTTAATAAAGTATAGTTTACAATTCATAGAACTGGTTTAACTTCAACTATATAAGTATCATTCATTGTGGGGTTAATGAATCAGCTAATTATATAAGAATAATTATTGCTCAACCCTTCACTAGCGTTAATATCACTTTCAAAAATATGTTTACTAAAACATTAACGTTTCTTATCCTAAAGTTTTTGTTTTCCGTACAGAGAAAATAAATCACTCAACGTATAAGGTAGAAATTACCATGGTGAAAAGTGAAAACTTTGGAGTTGATAAAGGATTTCTTTAGAATCGAAAAAATGAGTAAAGTGTATTTGTTTAGGTTTTAAAAATAGACTCACATAATATTTTTATTGATTGAAGCATATAAAGCAAAAATATAAAGGGCAAGGCCTCTTTGTAAACGACGTTAGGGATTTTCATCAGGAGCGTGCATTTACAGGTTCATGCTAAAACTATCTTGGGAACACACCACGTATAGATGTCCTTGTGAGAAACACTTGCCATGTAGATCAACGCCTTCCATTTTCAGAGTTTATCCTGGCGCTTTTTGATGGTTAACGTATAGCAAACCTTGATAGGAAATAGCATGCATTTAAACTGGAAAGGCAGGTCTGATGGAATTATGAATATTCTTGGTATCAAGACTCATTTCCCTTAGTGCAACCTGTCATGACAGTGACATTTGGAATAGTTCTTCAGACTGTTTACCTTTAAGTGGGTCTCACTACACAGTTTAGGTGGTTTAAAATTACGCAGCAAAATTATGGCTGCTCAATTTTTAATTGAAGGGCTTGTATGAATAAACCGATTGGACTAAGAAAAAAAAATAGCGCAATGCCTGTGCACATGTAAGTGCTGGATGGCACTTAAAACTGGTATAAAATACTGTCGTTAATTTTACTAGCCAATTCATTTTTGGAGCTACCATAACTTGCTCCTGGATCCACGAAAGAGGCTTATTTTGCAGAAGTTGTATATCAGGATACATAAATTGGACTAATTTCTGGATATCTTGACCACGACGAATCTCTGGGAGTTATTCAAGGAAACCTCTCCTTCATTCTCTGTGAAGACTCGATTGGCGAATCTCAGCAATATTTCGACAAATAAGTTTAGTTTTTGTCTTCACACAGGCGAATGTGCATGTTGGTTGACAACGCCTGGGCATATGTAGGATCTTTTCAGTCAGGCATTGACCTCGTCAGCTCTAGTGACTTTCTGAATGACCGGTAAAGTTGCCTCCTAGAACAATAGGGTGAATCCTTCTCTGAGCACATTGTTGATTCTGAGATCTCTCAGAGTTTTATCTATATCCATGAGAGAGGTCCTACGCGACATTGTACTTTCATTCTATAACATAAGATCTAATTTTTGCAATGATTTTAATGTGAACCTTCGATTCACTATGCTGAGCACGGCAATTTAGTTGTTAGAAAAATTCAAAGATAACTTAAATGTTACATTCTCTATACTTCCCCCTCCCAACAAATTATAAGTTGTTGTCACTTCAAAGGCAACCCTTCAACCAAACCTGAGCCTAGCCTAGAATAAATTATTTATAAAAGTATTTAATTTACTTTCGGGTGCATTTCAAAAGAACACTTTTCCTGCTGGATCTCAAACACACTATAATACGGTAAGTATTTCTGTGTTCAATAGAGGCTTGTTGACATGACAGAAATGACCGTCCGTTTGTATTATCTCTCAAATAGTCCTTATGTAATATAAATACATATTATTTGTCAGTTAGAGGAAGACCTAAGTCCTTCACGCGCTTGTCAAAGAGAGAAATTACAATTTATTCGCGTTCCCTCTAATCAGAAATCAAATATCTAAATTGAAGTCTAAATTGTATACAGCTTGCTCTCTTTTGATTCCATCTTCAATATATTCCGACATGCTTTCCATGTGGGCAAGACAAGGTGTGATAGTATCTGTCACGTGAAAAAATATTAATATGATGGAGAGCAAATATCTGAGTGAGGAAGAAGAGCAACACAAAGAAGCTTTTGATAAAGTACTGCTCCATTGTGAATCATCTTCTAAGTGTAGAGGGCTTTGCTATTTAATTGGTTCAATGCATGGGTTACGTCGTTCACGGTGCATAAGTTTTCAAATGAAGTTAGACCTTGGATGACATGGAGCCGCATTCTCAAATGGTAACAAACTGTGTTATTCGAGCATATGGTATATATAATTTTTTTTAGCTCTGTGTCTTACTAGCCATTCGGGTTATGTACTTACGTACTAACTACGCTAATGGTTTAGGGGTAAGGAAGGTTATATTTATAAGAAGTTTACCCACATTGGCATAGATAGAGTGGAAAACCCTTTTGTAAAAACTACCCTCAGTACACGCAACCGAGACTCAAACATTTATCTTCTCGTCATTGGCAGTCTATTCTACTGCAAGAGTGGCGCGTTATACCAATTGGCCACATAAGTAGGTTTGTATGGTATAGGCCCTATACCCTTCATTATTCTAGGGGGTTTCTCAACACAAACACCTTACTTTCAGCAATGGAATTTCTTAATTTTCTAATCATTATATGAAGCAACCTCATAGTGAGTAAGCGTCTTCACAAAGGGATCTTCAGTGCACAATTTGAATAAGACTGTTAATGGTGTGTCACATGTATTATTAGTGATGCCAGTGACAATACTTGTGGTAAAATATATACATTGTCAATAATTTTAGAGATAGACAGCTAAATACATAACACCCTGAATAATTCCAACAGAAATGGTTTCAACTCATTGGTAAAGTTAATACTAAAAATCACCTGATCACCGAGCTTATTGATTTATTTACATACATTCTTAATATATTTGATGAAATTGCACAGCTCCGCATTAATTTGGAAATGTAATACTCTCAACAGGAGTTTTTTTTGTGGGACCACCTAATGATTACTCTACCATCTCCAACGCCCGAGAACGGATCGTGGCCGAGCTTCCTCCATCGTTGCAAAGCCATCAACGTAGTTCTTTGAAAGCTCTTTGCATAAATGTTGCTGCATGTACAAAGATGATCGATTCAAAAGTCTTTATGGGCCATGTACCATATCATGATTAATAATTACACTTGCATGAAGTTGTGGGTTGATGTTTGAATTCGGTTTCTCTGAAACTTATCACCGAATCTATATGATCGGGTCTGATTTTCTTCTGAATTTATAGAATTTATAACAGTAGCCGCAAATGGAAATCCTTTGTTTTGCCACTCCACATTGAACATAACACACTTGTATTGCCTTTAAAGTAGCTGCTCAGCTCATAGAAGACAAATATGATATTTAAATGGCTTATAAACTTTCTAGATTAACTCAACATAAAAAAATCCGCATTTAAAATCTATTCAGTAGTTCTATAGTTATAACTCCCAAGCGAATATACAGGTATATAAACTATTCTCTATAAGTATCTGGGAATTCAAAACAATCAACTAAACTAAAATATTATATCTCTTCGGTTATAGTAATGAAATGTGTACTGTAGTTACTCTTGGGATTGGGAGAGCAAGTAATACAGAAAACTGACGAATTATTCAATCAATAAGAGAATTCATAATTGGTCACGCGTTTTAAGTCAAAATCTTTGGAATCTGATTTAATTCTTTTTATTAATAGCCTATTACCTTCCCGGTAAAAATGTTCTTAATATAATAAGATACATCACAATTAGTTAAGAAATTTCAGAAAAATATCTAAGAACCAAACATATAGACAGATACTAAGTAGTAGAGATGAGTGTTTAGCCAATTAAAATGGAATGATACACATGAGGCAAGAAAGAGTTTGTGTTCGTCTTTTGAAGAATTTTGAGGTAGACGTTTATGTTATATTAGTTGTATAACTTGGCTTTATTCGATGCCAATGAATATATATAGTTGCTATCTTGACTGTAATTGAAAACTAAAGTCAAATATTATAATTTAGTTTTCTTTGTCGATAATATCTTTCCAAATATTTATGACATTTATAAAAGCCGAGCCAGAGCAAGAATAAAATATCTGAATTAATAGTGTAAGAATAACATTTTAAATTAATGAATCAAATAACCCGAGTTATAATTTATGCATTTTAGTGAGGATTACTGCTGAATTATCTGATAACTCGTGTTCTTAATAAATCACACATTTGTAGCCAACTATTTCCGCACGTCCATCATAGACTCTGCCTTAAATTATGATTGTAGAGTGAGGAATGACCATGGGTACGGGAGGAGTCCTGGATAGCTCAGTGTTAAGGGCATTGACGTACTGAGCCAAAGGTTCCGGGTTTGATTCCCGTATCCATGTGTCATTTTTAAATGTTCAAGATATGTTATTATAAATTAAGTTAACGCGTTCAAAAAACTCTATTAAATTATCGTAAATATTTCTTGAGTAAGTTCTTAATACAAATGTTTTTGCAGCTCTTAGTAACGGAAAGAAATAGAAGGCCATTATTTTAAATGGTCGAATTTCCTTTCCACGAATTGTTTGCTGTAAGATATTTACTGTTTATTATTGGGAATATTTTTGGCAAGAATAAAGGACAAGTTTTAACACCATATTAGCTAAGAAGCGGATTCATGAGGGGATTGGGGGGACTGGAGGGTGGGGCTTGGGGATCGAGGATATGTCATCACTTTTACAATCTAAAGAGCTAGATTGGGGAGTGAAGTTTACGAGCGTCTCTCTCTCTTAATCGTGGCTCCCTTTGGGATCTTTCAGCTTTGCAACCCCATCCAATCCACGTCATCTGGCTTGCGGAACACACTCATAGAAACTGATCTACAAAGTGGAGGCTTTTGAAGGAATGTGAAGAGCTTAACTACCTCTTACAATGTTTACTGTAGAAAGGATTAAAGTGCCCAGTCGGAAAGCAGCTGTGGGTCAATTTCTAAAGTCTCCTCTACGTATTATTATTATTTGAGGTGGTTCCTCCTTTAACCCAAATGACTATTTACGTCATTATAAAAGTAGAAGAAAGCCCATACAAAGTGTGCTCATAGTTACTAAAGTAAACACGAATCGAGCTACAAAGCGAACATTCTTATACCTTACCCACAACTTAGTGTACAATTTTAAACAATTGTTTCAAAGCGCTAAACCGATAATATATAAACGACATTTTTTCGTATGAATCTGTATTTACTGACCAAATATATTTAAAAGTAAATATTTATGCATGGAATTAGTATTACTAAATGCAAAAATAAAAATATCGTACAAGAATAGATATAAGTGTGCTTATATTGATATATATATAATTTTAAACTGTGTTGATTGAAAATGGACAGCAAATTAAATAATGAAAATCACTTTTCACATATATAAATGTATTCACCTACTCGTCTAGACTACTAAGAGTAAATAATTAATCACAAAAAAAATCAAGTTTACGTCTCCAAGCTATAAGTTAACAAAAGGTTCCATAGCTCTCCGCATTAGACGATGGCAATAAAATAAACTTACTGTGTTCAGTACTTTCCTCCGGTATATCATCAAATACTTTCCAGATTATAATTTCACAATGACTCAATATTTGTGTGATCCCCTTTCTTACTACCCGTCCAGACTATCCACATATTTACACTAATGTGAGAGAGATGAGGAAGGTAGAATAGTACCGTGCTCCACGTCTTACTACCCGTCCGGGATATCCACATATTTACACTAATGGGGTAGAGATGAGGAACGTAAAGTTGTACCCAAATTTTCCTGGAGGGGAGAAGAAAACAAACTGAGAAAGAATACCTTAGTATACTCTGCCAGATCCTAACCCAGAACTCCCAATTTATTACCTTTCTTTGTTATAAACCTATCTTAAAATGTTTATAAAAATTTCTTAGTAAAGTTTTGAAGATCCCAAAACAAATTTGTATACACTTAATACAGTAAGTATTATAGTATTTATATTGGTTCCCAAGACTAATCATCGCCATATTACAACTCCAGAGGACACAATAATTGTATCATAAGTGTTATAAGAATATAACCCCCGTTGACAGAATGGTCAAAGGCCTTTGTTTCCAATCTTTCAAGGGGCTCGCCAAAATATTTCTGTGATGGCGGATTTTTGCAGCACTTTGTGAGGAAAGGGGTAGTTTTTACAACTGTTTATCGTCTCTCACTGAAGTCAGGTGGTTATCTCGCGGTAGAACTCTTACAAGCTTGTTTGAACTTAGACACGAAGTGTCCGTTTTTCTTGCCGACTATCCCTTTCACAAAGCAAAGTGCATGCAAGATCAAATGTGGCTCGAACCTTTCACCTATTTGGCAGACATTTTCTCAAAAAAGAACGGTTTAAACCTCTCTCTTCAGGTGTCAAATATTAACGTTTATATTGTGCAAGAACGTATCGAGTCGGTCCATTAAAAAACCTGTTTTGGGAAAAGTGTTTAATTAGCTATCAAACAGAGTGCTTTGGTAGTCTTCACAACTTCATGGCAGTAAATCAGCTCACTTTGGACGAAAATGTAAAGAACGCCTTTATTGAACATTATAAGAGATCTGTAAAAACCTTCAGAGAATATCTACCAGCAATGTCCAATAATAACAATTGGATTCGCAATCTTCTGGAAGAGAGAACAGTTTTGAAATCCTCCACATTAAGCGTGAGTGAAAAAGAGCAGCTCCTTGACATTTCCACTGATTTGGAATTAAAGAAAAGCTATAAATCTTTGTCATTAATTGGTTTCTGGTTAAGTTTAAAGGAGGAGTTCTCATTGTTAGAGAATAAAGCTATTACAGCTTTGTTAACATTTTCTTCTATGTATTTGAGCAAGAAACCTTTTCTTCATATGCCTATTTAAAAAATAAATACAGAAACAGGCTCAATGCTGAAAGTGACTTGAGACTTTATTTTCGTCTGTGGTTCCTGACTGTAAAGCTCTGTGCCATCCAAAGCAAGAGCATCGTTCTCACTAAGTTACATGAAGATGTGAGTAGCTGTTAAAATTTGTAAACAATTTGAATTTTAAATCGGTTTGGAATTTTGTGATTACAGGAAGGGATTTAAGTTATGTCAAAGCAGCAATTTCCAGTACCACTTTTAAAAAAACATGTTAAATTTGATAATATTGTGAAAGTAAAGATAAGAAAATACACTACAGTACTTTGCTTATATAATTTCAGTTTTAATTTTTATAACAAATGTATAATTATTTGAAATTGTACTTAAGTAGTTTCAATATTCTCCCATTATATTTGGTAGGGTATCCCAAAGTACCTACTTGTTAATTTAAAGGTATTAAACATTTTGATTACTATTAATAGCTAAATTTCATAAAAATTAGGTATAAAATTTAATGAATGGCAATGAATATTTACCAGGGAGTTCGTGAAGCTCGGATGTTAGTGAAAGGGGTTCACGAGTCGAAACACTTTGGTCTAAGGCATCACTCAAGTTTTATAATGGCTTGCTGAATACAGTGAATTAAGGGTTCAAATCCCAGTCGAATCTACTTAGGGTGGTTTATACTAAATGGTTTTCCACTTTCTGTATACACAAATGCGAGTAGATAAACTCTAAAATGCTTCGTTCCTTATGCCTACCCTGTTAGTGTAAATATGTGGATATCCCGGACGGGTAGTAAGACGTGGAGCACGGTACTATTCTACCTTCCTAATCTCTACCCCATTAGTGTAAATATGTGGGTATCCCGGACGAGTAGTAAGACGTGGACCACGGTACTATTCTATCTTCCTCATCTCTACCACATTAGTGTAAATATGTGGATATCCCGGACGGGTAGTAAGACGTGGAGCACGGTACTATTCTACCATTCCTCATCTCTACCCCATTAGTGTAAATATGTGGATATCCCGGACAGGTAGTAAGACATGGAGCAAGATACTATTCTACCTTCCTCATCTCTTCCACATTAGTGTAAATATGTGGATATCCCGGACGGGTAGTAAGACGTGGGGCACGGTACTATTCTACCTTCCTCATCTCTACCACATTAGTGTAAATATGTGGATATCCCGGACTGGTAGTAAGACGTGGAGCAAGATACTATTCTATCTTCCTCATCGCTACCTCATTAGTGAATATATATGGATATCCCAGACGGTTAGTAAGACGTGGAGCACGGTACTATTGTACCTTCCTCATCACTACCCCATTAGTGTAAATATGTGGATATACCGGACGGTTAGTAAGACGTGGAGCACGGTACTATTCTACCTTCCTCATCTCTACCCCATTAGTGTAAATATGTGGATATCCCGAACGGGTAGTAAGACGAGGAGCACGGTACTATTCTACCTTCCTCATCACTATCCCATTAGTGTAAATATGTGGATATCCCGGACAGGTTGTAAGACGTGGAGCATGGTACTATGCTACCTTCCTCATCGCTACCACATTAGTGTAGATATGTGGATATCCCGGACGGGTAGTAATACGTGGAGCACGGTACTATTCTACCTTCTTCATCGCTACCACATTAGTGTAAATATGTGAATATCCCGGACGGGTAGTAAGACGTGGAGCACGGTACTATTCTACCTTCCTCATCTCTACTCCATTAGTGTAAATATGTGGATATCCCGGACGGGTAGTAAGACGTGGAGCACGGTACTATTCTACCTTCCTCATCTCTACCCCATTAGTGTAAATATGTGGATATCCCGGACAGGTAGTAAGACGTGGAACACGGTACTATTCTACCTTCCTCATCTCTACCTCATTTGTGTAAATATGTGGATATCCCGGACGGGTAGTAAGACGTGGAGCACGGTACTATTCTACAGTCCTCATCACTACCCCACTAGAGTAAATAAGTGGATATCCCGGACAGGTAGTAAGACGAGGAGCACGGTATTATTCTATAGTCCTTATCACTACCCCGTCTTAGTAATTATCATAAGTATAATTTGAACATATAGTAAGACGCAATATAAACAAATACTAATATTAGGATAATTTTAATTTCCAACAAATACTTTACTTTTTCTAATAAACGTTATTCATGCCTTCTTTCCTTAAGTCTTCTACCAACATTTATTGACATGTCCAAAATGATACTCAACTTGGGGTAACTGGACACGTGATGGAACTCTTCACATCGCTTTCAACCAAGCGTGAACGTAGCTAAATAATTCCACTAGAAGGCCTGGCTGTGATTTGTAATGAGTCGACTTGACACCGTAATCGGTGTGGTAGACAATTTAAGAGTGACAGGAAACCATTGGCTGCAGGTATTTTCATCATGATACAAGGGGAAGTTAAACTTTTCCCCAATACTCCTAGACCACCTTAAAAAGGAAGAAGGGACACCGAGGTCAAAGGTTACAACGAAGGGTAAAATTGGATATATAGGAAAACCAATGAATAGGTTTCTTGCTATATATTTCACTAGTAGTCCGACGCATTAGCTCGGTCACTAGTGTGTCCAAATACTGAGCTAAGCGTCCTGGGTTCGATTCCCGGAATGGCCGAAACTGTATCTTTGATTAATATATGGATTTACCCTTTCACATTGATTATTTGACGGCTGGAGACTAGATGTTTTACCGGTTATAGACTTAAGTTATATTACAAGTCATATGAAACTACGACAGGTAGCCGGTAGTGGAAAATATATGTTTTGAATAACAAACTTAACCAAGCCACAGGCCGGAAAAAGTAATATATGGAAAATATGTCACTGGTATGGTGAAAATGAGGGTCAGGATTCTTCCAACTTGATTTAAAGTTTAAACCAATATAAGACAGAGTGGATGGGACAGGTATGGATGGTATACTAGTTATGTATATAGCTCAATTTCTCTTATATATATGTTTTAATTATCGAAGTGCTACTATGATGGGAGGATTGGTTTGTTTGTTTGTTTTGATCAAAATTAATTATATGTTGGTGGCTTAACCATTAAAGGTAGGGCGCTTCGTTGTTATTGTAGTATCAAGTATAATGCAAGAATCACTTGTTGAAATACTGAAGCGTGTTTGGAAACCAAGCTTAAAGCAATTTACGTACATGTACTGTACCTGTATGGTTTCTGATTGTATATAAAATAAGATCCTTAATGTTGGTCATATACTTAATTTTACGACTATAGTGATAATGGTAATAGTTGAACTATATTTGTGATGTGTTGGTCTTTGGTTAGATTTTATTTCACTGAGACAATGTTTAAAAAAAATTATTATTAATATATTTGAAGTTATAGGCCTGAATACTATGCTATGTAATGGTAAATAATTAGCAGAACAGATGTATGCCTACCTAACTGATAGCTCCAAATTATTTTTCAAATTATTTAACATTTTAGAAGCTATATACTGTACAGTTATGTTAATTTAAATCTTATATTTTGAGTTAAAGCGTTTAAGAAATTGACTGTCCCGAATGGGTTGTAAGACGTGGTGATAAAATAAAAGTGTCGACTATGAAACATAATAGGAAGGGACCAAGATAAAGACCTGACGTAGTTGGGAGGATAATATTAGAATGGACGTGAAAGAGAGAGGGTTTGATGAGCTGGACTGGATAGAACTATCTCAAGTTAGTGATATGGTGTAATGAGGGGAACTGGATGGAACTAGGTCAAGATATGGGTAGTGTGTAATGAGGGGAACTGGATAGAACTAGCTCAAGATAGGGATGGGGTGTAATGAGGGGAACTGGATAGAACTAGCTCCAGATAGAGATAGGTGGCGTAGTTTTGTAAGTGAATTTGAATTTATAATGCCAATATAGAGGATATGATCACGATGACCAAGGACATTTTCAACAAGAAGAAATTACTGCTGACCAGCAAGTTGATTTTGTAACTGAGGAAGAAACTAATGAAATGCTAAATTTGTAGCATCACTTTACATGGATCAAATACTTGGAATTTCGGAAGATAGGAGACAGGGTGGACAAATAGGCTGACAAATAAAGACTTCCTAAGAATTATGGGTGAGACGAGAGCCATTCTGGGTTTGGTTCTTTGGTACAAAGCAAACTGGATCGGACTCATCCTTAGAATAAACTGTCTTCTGCACGACGTCATAGAAGGAAAGGTTGAGGGAAAGAAGAGTTTAGGAATGTTGTCTTGACAGAAAAAAGAAAATTCTGCAAAGCTGAAGGAGGAGGCAGAAGACAGAGTGCATTGGCGGTATAAGTTCACTGACATAAAGAATGGACCTGTCACAAGACAGAACACATATTAATAATAATAATAATAATAATAATGTAGGTAAATATAATTAATTATAATAATGGGGAGTGTTTCGGATCGTGTATAGTAATTCTGTTTAATAAAACGTCAGGTGTAAACGTTTTAGGTGATTCCCTTTTCACAGTAATAAACTAAAGGTTGGAGGACTAGATATAATTATATCGGTTCTAGGATTGAATTGGTTTTTGAACTGTGTGCTGATAACATTTGAATCGGTGAGTGGAAAAAGGATAACATTCCATAAATATAGTGAGATAGCCATTTTGTAGGTTATTTTTTAAGCTATCTAATGAATGAAAAAAAGTAAGTATTTTGTTCCCGTATCATGCTTAAAATCGGTCTTGAAGTTTCGTTGAGTTGAAGAAGGATAAAATTCCTTTAACCTATTTCTTCTCAACAGTGGGTTTGTAAAACTGATATTAATTTCCTTGGAGCATTCATTTTCACAGTCGTTGCACATGTGGTGCGGTAGAAAGACGCGTTCAAAGCTGGACTAAGCTAATTAAATTTGAAATACTGAAAACAAGTATTTTATTGGTTTTTTGCAACAAAAAACATAAAATGAAAGTAAAACAAAAAATTAAATATGGCTTTAAACATCATATAAATCCTACTTTTTTTATTGTAAAGAAAATACTCTTTAGGGGGAAGACCGAATGATCAAGTAGCGGCTCTTTATCAAATAATAAAGTTTATGAAAACAAGAGAGCAGAGGACTAGAGACCGTTACTGACCGCACTTGTGGGTCTCCAGATCGCCAACCAATATTTTGTCAGTCATAGAGAGCAGCAGCTGCCAATTATTATTTTTTTGAATCTAATATATCGAGTTAAAAGTGTATTATTTTTAATTTTTGATTCCTATTAAATATTTGTTGTCATTAAACTGATATTAGTTGCTTATTTCTGTCAATACATTTAGTGTAAAAAGGATAGCATTCCAACAACTTTAGTTATTAATAATTAATAAAGTAATGTTAATTTTCCTTTGATATATTAGGATTGAATACTTATCGACTAGGAATACAATTTCCTAATGGCAACCTTTACGATAAAACTCATAGTTGTGTCACTAAACTATTTTTTTGTTGTCCCCCCACACCTACGTTTTACAAAGAACTCGGTAAAATGAAATGTTATCCTTTTTCCACTAACCGATTCATTTGGTTCAGAAAGTGCATGTAAAAATAATTCAATTTGTAAGAAAAAGGATGGACTTTTAAGGGAAAATAACTAAGTGGTGAAAGTATTGTTAAGTGATACAATGCAAAAGAGTTTATTTTAAACAAATATCCAGGACGTTGATACAGCTTGCGTACATTTTGTGTTGACAGTTCTCAACTACAGCCTTTAAAATATATAAATATAAATTTATAAATTCAATTTACATTGGTAAAATATATGTATTCCTAATCAACATTTAATAAATAGATTAAAAACACACCGTTTAGTTTTTTTTCTTAGATTTAAGACTTTTGAACACAAAATTTAAAAAATCTAAATAGGTTTGGTAGAGTTCTGGGAATCATCATCGAAAGCAATTGATTAATATTATATATATATATATATATATATAGTGTGAGTGTTTTACGATCTGGCTAATTCGACATTGGTTAGTTCGAAAAATTGGATAATTTTAACCCACCTTAGCTCACCATGAAATAGATCCTATTTAAATCAAAGGTAAAAACTTATATTTAGTTCGAATTTTAGAGGGAAGAAACATTTGGATGATTCGAAGCACATACATTGTTAATTTTTCATAGAGTTTGTACTAATTTCACACCTAAATAAATGATCTTTATTGAATCACTGGATAGAGTTATTGACGCATAGTAAAAGAGAACGTGGGGAATTATTCACCGGCAGTGAGTGGGTTTCCTAAAGTAGGGGATGTATTGGCTCGTCTTTCATCGCTTCTGTGTGACGATGTAATCACGTGATACCCTGATTAACTAATTTAAGTCAAAAAGTATAGTACGTTAAATTTTCTGAGTTATTATATTTGGTTTTTAAATTTTTTATTGTTTATCATGTATATATTATATTTTTGTGTGTTTTATATAGCATATATAATATGGAATTGTATTTTTATATTGCATAACATATTTTGAGGTTATTGATTTATTTTATATCAGATGCCTAGATACTCATAAAAATGGTTAATTGGAATTTTGGGTGGTTTGCATTTTTTTGGAAACCCTTGTACCTTAAATTAAAAAGGTTCTCATATATATATACATATATATATAATGTAAATATGCTTGTATGTATGTATATATGTGCATTGATGTCTGTATGTGTATATCTGTATAATGCGTATATGCATTTTTGTATGTTTATATATACATGCATATATATATATATATACGTATATATTATATATTCATATATTTATGTTAATATGTATGTGGAGTTTCTATTTTTACACCATCTCTTACTATCTGTTCAGGTTATACGCTTGAGTACTAATTCCACTAATGGTTTCAGGGATTGTTAAATTTATGTTTAGAGGAAATGCATCCACATTTGTGAGGAGGGAGAGTGGAAAATCATTTCGGAAAAAACCCTAAGTACACCTGACCAAGATTCGAACCTAGATCTCCTTCTCATAGGCAGTCTGATTAACTGTGAGAGTAGCACCTTTGACCATGCAGTCACCGAAAAGGTATTATTAAAATATTTATGTTTTTATTATTTATCACCAAGTCCTACTAGCTATTCGGATTATACGCTTTATGCAAGAAAATTACTATAAGTAACCCGCCTCGTTGGCGTAGTTAGCTAACGTGCTAGTTACGTGTTGAGCTAGACTGCCGAGTAGGGGAGATCGATGTTTTAATCATGGTCAGGTGAACTGGGGGGGGGGGGAATCCTAAATGGTTTTCCACTCTCCCTCCACGCAAATTTGAGTTCACTTCCTCTATATTCAACCGTCCCAATTCCTAGACCATTAGCATACTTAGTACTTAAGTGTGTAAACCAAACGGGTAGTAAGACGCGGTGCTAATAATAATAATTATAATAATAATAACATAGCGGGGACGACCCACTTCATTAGTGTACAGAGAAAACACAAAAATTATTAAAAAGTTCATACAAACAAGTATGCCATTTGAACTTGTTTCCGAACTATATTCATGTTTGTACTCTCGAAATGTGGAGGCTGCTTTATATTAAAGTAAGTGTTCAAAATGGCCATCTTTAGCCTGAACGCAATCCTTCAATCATCGTGTCGTAAAATGTCCTACTCTTTCAAAAATATCTGGTGTATGGAATAACCAGGAATTTCTCAGAGAACAAATTTATACTCTGATTTTGTTTGGAAGAACAGGTTAGTAAACTCAAACATATTTATTTGCGGCTAACATTAATAACATTCTACTTAATTATTTGTATTATTTTTTAGGTATTGATAATATATATCAATAATGGCAGTTAGATATAGCTTAACTTAATGTGTGAATAGATTAGAATTATTTTTGTAACTTAAAGTAATAATGATATTTATTACACGTCTGATCCACAGCAGTCATAGCCCAGTAGTGTAAATACTACCCAGTACTAATGTACCGTTTCCCAGGGAACACCTAAATGTACTAATCGTACATCCTTTCCGTGGAGGCTCTCTCCATGTCCCGATGAGATGAGTTGAGGGTGATAGTGAGTATGAGGGAGTGGAACCAGTGGAAAGACTTAGATCAAATTTAAGCCTTGCTAACCAAATTTGGGTGTCCTTTGGGCTAGTTCCCCTTTAGAGCAAAAATACCCAAGGTACCAGCTGGGAATCAAACCCGAGACCCCTAGGCTCGTAGTAATGTGAACTGACTACTACATTAAGGGGTCGGTTATTGAATGTAATGATTACTAGAAACGGTTATTCCTAACCAAATCAGGGAGTAGCCAACAGGTCGAGAGATAACCATTATTGTATACAGATAGGTTATTGGAATCACTTGTCTCTAATTCGGAAACACAGTCAAATGGGACATGATACGTTTATATGGGCTTTTTCATTTTTTTATGTCTCCTGTCCACCACTGATGTGGACCTCACATGCTACGGTACACCCTGTATAAAACACTTAATAGAGAAAGTTTAAAAGACGCTATATCCACTCTTAACAGAGGAATGCAGACAACCACCCACTTTGACACAGACATGAAGACAATTTCAGTCTACTTAAAAAAAAGTTCTGGTGGTTTTATTTTCCTTTTCGAGACCAACTCGGACGTAAACAACTGAGATATAATCACCCACTCAGAGAAAAACCTCTCCATTACTTACGGAAGTACATCATAAATTTCGCCTTTCGGATAGTAAAACCTATCTTTTGTTTGTTATCACTAAAATCTTCCATGGTTCGAAGATGTGTTCAAGCCTAAGCTTGAGTTTCTCTAGTAACTATAGTATGTGTGGATAGATCCTATAGGAGTGTGTAGAGCAATTATCGCTGCTACAAGATATTGGGCAAATATTAGCCCTTAAACTACAAATCAGAGAAAGAACGCCCTTATAAGGATATTTACAATATATAAAAAATTTATTTTGCTGTCAAAACTGATATTTCACTATATAATTAGTTTTATACTATTTATCAAAAGGGAAGGCTGCTTATCACGTTACTTTTCGTACGTATATGTAATGATTACATTAATTTGTTAACGATGAGGAAGTGTATCCACATTTGCGTGGAGGGAGAGTAGAAAACATTTTTTAAACCTCAATACACCCCACCAGGATTATAAAACCGATCTCCCTGTCACCTTAGATCATGTGGCCAGTGAAGCAGGTTACTTCTAATAATTTTTCATTTATGTGAATTTTTGAATAGCCCGGACGGGTATATTTATATACTGAGCAGGGAAAATAATATTTCAAATTATATCTATATTTTCTATCATAGCGATATATATTTACTAAATTTTTGGGATAACTGTGATGTGAAATTTGAGAACATCTGGTTCACTGGTATACAAGAAATAGTTGCTAGCCGATGTTTTGCAAAGTGCCATGAAGTAAACTCCTTTATTTAAGTCTTAAGCTCTCTTCATTAAATAGCTCAAAAATGAGTAGGTTTATTATTATTATTATTATCACCACGTCTTACTACCCGTTTGGGTTATACGCACTTACGCTAATGTGTGATGGTAGGGTGATTGTGAGATGAAATAGAGGACCTACAGTTTAACGTGGAATCCGAACCACGGTGGAGGCCTGGCATTCCCCACATTCACAAGATGTCTTGTCAGAGGTGATGGAAGGGTTTGGTAATCAGACAAATCTGTGCCGGGACCAAGGATTGAGACCCGGACCCCAGCACAGAAGTCAGACACCTTACCTCTAGACCACCAGGTCAGAGTAGGTTTATTAAGTGTTACTGAATATTTATCTCCTTTTGAAATATCCCAAATGAAATGACTACGAAATCAACAAGCAAATTGTTTAACTCTGCACAGAATCAACACTTATAAATATTATATTCCTTAAATTGAAAAATGACACATGGACACGGGAATCGAACCTGGTACCTGTGGCTTAGTACCCCAACGCTCTTACCACTAAGCTATCCAGGTGTCATCCCGTGCTCAGGGTTATACTTTACTCAAAATTTAAGGCAGAGCCTGTAATAGACGTGCGGAAATCGTCAGTTAAATACAAACAAGCAATTTAGATCATGAGCTATCAGATAACGCAGCCATCTTTGACTCAGTGGGAATTCATGCTGCTGATATCACCATTACAACTGTATGAATTCACACATCATGATGGATTAAATATCAACGCTATTATATTTGCTAGTTACGGTTATAGCCAAATATAAATACCATATTTTTATAAATACACTTTCCTTTATTCTTATTTTAGATTGGTTTCTGGTTCCACAGATTTTTTTGAATCTACACACTTCCTAGAATGTTTATAAACTTTTTTTATGATTACCACTTAATAACATGGGCTGTAGATATTAACCAAAAATAAATAATCATAAAAAAACTACTTAAAGATACAAATTAATGTTTGTGACACTATACGAGCATTTTTTTTTTTTGCTACTAAAAAACTATCGTATTCAATTTATTGATTTGTTTAGCAGTTTTTCTGAGTAAAAGCCAAATATAACAATGTAGGCCGTATTTTGAGGTATTTTGTAAAATATTTCACAACTGGAAACTATGGACAGTATTGATTTTATAGTACGTCCAAATTTTTTCGTTTTATTAAAAAAAGAAAATCAAAATTCACGAATTGAAATAACTATAAAAAAAGTTTTTGAAGCTTTATTTTTGAATCATTTTGGATTAAAATTAGTTTTTCGATTTTGCTGTCACAATGTAGAAGATTCGTTAATTCATTCAGTCACTTTGTAGCTACGGTTATATCTTCTAATATTGTTTTAGCTATACTAAAATACAGTAGCGTGACGTGGAGTGCTGCCATGGTAATCATTGTTAATCTAAACTATAATATTTCTCAGTAGGCAATTCAGTAGAGCAATCATTAATCGGTGATCAATGTCAAATAAATTTCACATGTGTGGCATTAGAGCAGAGCATATACATTATTGGTTAAATAGGGACCATGCGTACGAGAACATATGACCCACGGGTATAGTTTTAACAAGTTCTGACCTACTTCGGTGGTTGCATAGTCAAAGGTGCTACTCTCGCAATCAACTAGACTGCCGAAGATGGGGAGATCGGCGTTAGATCTCGGTTAGGTGCACTGAGGATGGTTTTTCCTAAATGATTTTCCTCTCTCTTTCTACACAAATGAGGGTACATTTACTATAAATAAATATATTATTTTCTTCTTACCAAACTAAGTTAATGAAACAAATAGCCGAAACTATTGTTAATGCATTTTAGTGTGGATAGTCCCTCATAGATTTCATATTCTGAAAATTGAAAAATGACACCTGGACACGGGAATCGAAGCCGGGACCTTCGGCTAAGTACGCCAATGCTCTTACCACTGAGCTATTCAGGATTCATCCCGTGCCCATGGTCATTCTTCACTCATAGTTTAAGGCAGAGTCTAAGATGGACGTGCGGAAGTCGTCAGCTTATAAACATGTGATTATCAAAGATCACAGCCATCAGTCAACGCAGCCATTAGCGACTCGGTAGTTGGCTAATTTCGAGCCATTCGACAATTATAAATATATAATTGTACAGGATTGCATATATTAATGAAACAAATAGCCGAAACTATTCCCGTGTCCAGGTGTCATTTTTCAATTTTCAGAATACAAAACTAAGTTGTTTGTAACATTTATCCTCTTCCGCGGCCGCATGGTCTAATGCGCTACTATCGCAGTATGTTAGACTATTAATGACGGGGAGATTAAGGTTCGAATCTTTGTTGGGTTCACTGATAGTGGTTTCCCCTAAATGGTTTTCTACTCCCTCTCCTTGTAATGTGGCTACTCTATTTTATAAATATAACCTTACTAATCCCTAAAACCATTAGTGTAATCAGTATATAAGCATATAACCAGAACTGGTAGTAAGACGCGGTGCTAAAAATAATTAATTACATTTATTATTTGTAGTTTCCCCCATAAAGTGTTAAACACATATTTCCGAGAGTTATTGTTCCATCAAAACTAATAATTTTTATTAATAAACACTATTGAATAAGAAAGTTTTAGCCTGTTTCCCTTATCGTTTGAGATACAGCAAATCATGAGCTATAACTTTGTATACAAACCACAAAACTTGGGGCAAAATTCCGTTTTCACAAACTTCAGTAACAGCTTTTTCAATCCAAACTGTGTTACGTTCCATCGAGTTGAAAACTCAACAAAGTGAGTGATTTCTGGCTTGGGGATGAATAAGATTGCAAGAACCTTACAAGGCTTGGTCCTCTTTGAACAGTTTAAATAGATAATAACGTATTCGTGCAGAAGAGGATCACACAATACAACGTTTTGATTAAAAAAGGTTTTTTTTGACACACTCGTGTTCAAGATGTTCTTTCCAAAGTTTCTTATGATAGAGCACTCAAGTTTCAAAAAGGAAACAAAGTAGCTCCCTTGCTAAGAAAATATCATTCCATTTTATCTTTTTTTCTTATGAGGGGTAATAAATCAGTTGTTAGCTCATTAAAACAAACAACTGGGTTTTACTGTTACTACGCCATGTCTGCATTGGCTTCCTAAATACATTATTTAATCATATTTCCTTCTATAAAATAATATCAACTTTCCCGTCAAACTGTAAAAATACTAGTGTCCACATAAAATATAATTATAATGCCCTGTACAGTCAATAGGGAGAACACTTTTTGACAGTTACACAATCAATTAAAACCAGTTCAATTATTATACGTCATGTCATTTGATCTTCAGATGTTTCTTTGGATGTAGTATAAATATTACTTTTGTGTGTGTGTGTTTAACGTGAACCTTTTGAACCGACTTCTTATATCCACACATGACAAAAATTAGCTTACATTTAAAACAAACACAACATCCAGCTCCCGGCCATTAATTCTTCAATGTGTAAAGTTAAACCCACATATATAAATATAGTACTAATAATATTATATAATTTTATCAATGCAGACCACAAAAATGTATGTTATTATTTTATGACTTTACCGTAACCTTAGCTCAATCGGTAGCCTGTCTGTCTAATTAGCTAAGGGTCCCTGTTTTGATTTTTGCCATGGCCGAAAAGATGTATCATTTATGAAATGTGGGTTTTCTCTTTAATCATAGTGAATTAACAGCCGGGGAGCTGGATGTTGTGTTTTTTCTAGATTCAAGTTAGTTTACAAATCGTGTGTTGATATATAATCAGTCGGTTCAGAAAGTACACGTTAGAATACCTCAAATAAACAAATATTTATTTTATAATTTATCATTTCTACAAGAATCTTAACGTACTCGGGCACGTGAAAGTTCCGGTAAAGAACCTTAAAGCTATAAGCTGTTGTTCGGATCTCATAATATAAATTTACTTCTAGTCTTTATTTAGTAGGATAAAATGTCTATATACATAGCTACATTAAAATATTTTTTAAAATTTAAAATCTCATCTAATATACTTGCGATAAACTTAAAAGAGTAATGTAATTATACATTTCTAATTCAGATCCAGGCATTTAATTTAAATAATTGTCTTGCTTAACAATACTACTGGCAATAGTAGTGATGTTCTTGATTAGTTTTAAAAAGCCTAGTACTTATGTAGGATAAGATTGAATGATAAACTTGTAATACTAAATACATAAATAAGACTGCATATATACAGTTATTATATACTTCCAGAAAAGAGATGTCAAAAGAATATGTTTGCTTGCGTGGGAACTTTATTGTAATTACCATAATTTAAATTTCCACTCGAGTTTTCATGGTCACGTATCGAGGTATGTGAGATTTCATCGACTTGAAAGATTATTTGGATTGGATTATTATGGTACTGATTAATTTATATAATAAAATGTAACCAATTCTATCCCATAATGCCGTTCGTGGGAACTATTATAGAACATTCATTCTATCTCGTGGGAGGGTTTATAGATCAGGATCATCATAGTCCACCAAATATATTATATGGGGTTGGTTATATACTCAGGATAATCATAGTCCACCAAACATATTCTATGGTGTTGGTTATTTATTCAGGATCATCATAGTCCACCAAATATATTCTATGGTGTTGTTTATTTATTCAGGATCATCACAGTCCACCAAATATATTCTATGGTGTTGGTTGCTTACTCAGGATCATCACAGTCCACCAAATATATTATATGGTGTCTGTTATTTATTCAGGATCATCACAGTCCAGCAAATATATTCTATGGGGTTGGTTATGTACTCAGGATCATCATAGTCCAGCAAATATATTCTAGGGGGTTGGTTATATACTCAGGATCATCACAGTCGACCAAATATATTCTATGGTGTTGGTTATGTACTCAGGATCATCATAGTCCACCAAATATATTCTATGGGGTTGGTTATGTACTCAGGATCATCATAGTCCAGAAAATATATTATATGGTGTTGGTTATGTACTCAGGATCATCACAGTCCACCAAATATATTCTATGGGGTTGGTTATGTACTCAGGATCATCACAGTCCAGCAAATATATTCTATGGGGTTGGTTATATACTCAGGATCATCACAGTCCACCAAATATATCCTATGGTGTTGGTTATGTTTTCAGGATCATCACAGTCGACCAAATATATTCTATGGTGTTGGTTATTTACTCAGGATCATCACAGTCCACCAAATATATTCTATGGGGTTGGTTATGTACTCAGGATCATCACAGTCCACCAAATATATCCTATAGTGTTGGTTATTTATTCAGGGTCATCACAGTCCACCAAATATATTCTATGGTGTTGGTTATGTACTCAGGATCATCATAGTCCTCCAAATATATTATATGGTGTTGGTTATTTATTCAGGAGCATCACTGTCCATTAAATATATTCGATGATGTTGGTTGCTTACTCACGATATTTCTAATCAACCACTGTGTGTTATTTTTTCATCACACACTAACATAATGATATCACTTAAGCATTGAGCCTTCCTGAGCTTTCATGTTGTCACATACTTTGGATAGTTAAAATATGCATCAAATTTTACCAAAACACACAATTCTATCGTCCATATATTATTTACTTACAGGGTAGTAGGTTTGACAAGTGTACAAATTATGAACACTTTCTAATATCTTACTAGGAATAAAACCACGTTTCCCTAGAATTGTGATTGACCTCTTTAATAACTAAACTATGAATGAGTCTCAAATTTCCCCCGCATTCCTATAACCGTACATAGCACACCCAGTAGCTCGATTATATTTGTAAGGGCTCATTTATATGCCAGGATTTGAGCTCTAATCTCACCATCAACGATGACATAGTGCACTTCAAGTGTAACGCCTTATGCCATTTTACCACCACTGTGGTGGTGTTTTTATTAATTTCATATATTTATTAGTACATCCTACTTTCGACAAAGTTCTAAAATATACTAATGATTAACAAATAATAATACTAAGCACCATGTCTTACTACCTGTTCGGGCTATACGCTCAAGTACTAACTACGCTAATGTGTTAGAAATTGAGAAGATTGAATATATATTAAGTAAACCCCATTCACGCGGTGGTAGAGGGGAAAACCATTTAGGAAAATCACCCCAGTTCACCCGAGTGGGATTTGAACCTCAATCTTCCCGTCTTCGGGAGTCTAACTCAGTATTAAACTAGCGCGTTAGCTAACTACGCCACTGAGTTGGGTTTCTGAAATATATAAACTGTTGACCAATGACAACGAAGATAAGGGAAAAAAAGACCTTATATGAATAGTATATTAGTAGTGTGCTATATTTTATGTAGACAGGTTGGTTATACTGGGTGAGGCATTTAGGTTGAGATATCAGAATATCCTGAAAAGAAGCATTTTAAGAAAAATGGTTTGAACAAAAGTTATTATTATTATTGGCACCGAGTCTTACTAGAACAAAAGTTTGTTGTTTTTTAGGGCTGATAAAGAGCACCAATAGCTATTTTTTGTTTGGTGGATTTAGAGGTCAACTTGGTTTTTAAAATTAAAACCTATAATATTTGTAATGAGATTTAATTATAAACAAAAAACAAAAAAACCTTTTATTGAAACATTTTTTATTTGACATCATTTTTTGAAGATTTTTAATTATTATTTTTTAGTAGAATTTTAATTCAAGAACTTTTAATTAGATTAAAGGTGTATCGGTGTTAATTATAATCACATTGAAAATATCTTTAAAGATTTTATATCAAATAAACAACGTTTTTGGTCTTTTATTTTAAAGCAAAATACTGTTAAAAATATTTGTTTTCATTTAAAAGCGTATAACCCGAACGGGTAGTAAGACGCGGTGCTAAATATTATTACTATTCATTTAAAAAAACATAGTTTACTTTGAAATAACAAATCAAAATTAACTAGTGCTCATATTTTCTTTCCCCCTTAAATAAAAGTTTTTTGTTCTAAACATTTTTTTTCTAAAATGCTTTGTTTTCGGAATATTCTACTGTATCAACTTAAATTTAAATGCCTCATCCGATATATCGACTGAAGTTAAAACTAACATGCTCTGTAAAGTAAATTAAGTACCGTAAGTAAATAAAAAACATGAATATAGATAAAGCGTTAAAGTGACCTATATGTTTCACATAATCAACTAAATATGGAAATGAATTAAAATGAAATGTATAGATTAAAAAATAACACATTGAATATACCCCCCCAAATATATATATATATATGTGTGTGTGTATGTAATACAAAACGTGACCACAATATGTGTTTATTTATATATTTCATTAAATGCATTTATAGTTTTTTTTACAATTTTTTTGTATCATGCATGTACTTTATGGATTATTCTAAACAAACCAAAAAAATATTTTAATTTTATAAAAACTGTTTTATATTATATTCTACTGAACCAAACAGGATTTGAATCTTTTTTCATATAAAAATAAACATATATATTAGTTAGTAAAAACTAGACACGTGGATTGAAAAATAATAAGGGTAGTGGATTTGGATGGTAAGAAACACAAAATTGAATCTGTAAAGTTTGAAAGTAAATCATAGGGTGTAACTTTGCGAGTCAATATTTTATGCCTGATACCAGAATATGTACTCAGCTGACTGCACGATGAAAACAGGCATCAGTCTCGTATTGACTTGTATTATGGAAACCAGCAGGTCGGGATCCGAAACCTCCCGTTTGTAGTAAAGTGATTAATTCCTAAATGATTTAATATTCTACCTTCCATCAAATTTGGGGACATTTACTCTAAATTCTAACCACATTATACCTCAATGAGTAGATTAATTACTAACGATAAACCGGGCGGGTAGTAAGACGTGGAGCACGGTACTATTCTACCTTCCTCATCTCTACCTCATTAGTGTAAATATGTGGATATCCCGGACGGGTAGTAAGACGTTGAGCACGGTACTATTCTACCTTCCCATCACTACCTCATTAGTGTAAATATGTGAATATCTCGAATGGGTAGTAAGACGTGGAGCACGGTACTATTATACCTTCCTGATTTCTACCCCATTAGTGTAAATATGTGGATAGTCCAGACGGGTAGTAAGACATTTATTTAGCCTAAAATAGAAATTATTTTTATAACCTCTTAGGACTGACACTCCAAAATATGTATGTTTTTTTTTAATACAGCCCATAAAACGAAGTACATCTTTCAAACGTTTTCAAAATAACAATAAATTACGCCTAAGCTTAGTTCTGTATATCACCAAAGCAATACACATAATGTAAAAATTCCTTTTCAAAATGTGTCCATATTGCAGGACGCTAGCCAGCTCGCAGTAGAACGCGTCCATTGGACGTGATGCTCGGCGTCGTGCTACTACAATGGGGCACAGGCGTTAGCGAGATGTATGGGTGGTTGGAGCCAGCGTGGGTGTGTGTGGGAGGGTGAGGGGGTTTTTGGGGAGGAGAGCGCAGCAAAGCGGAAAACTGGCGCGCAACGGAGCAGTAAATCCCAACTGAGGCAGGAAAACGAGCGTTTCGCTGTCCGTTGAGCCTGCAACAAATATGGCGGACCATGTTGGACACTGAAATGCTAGCACCCCACGTACCAATTTTGTGTGTGTGTATATATACATGTGTGCTATATAATGACCACTGAACAAACTGTCGGTTTGGCAACTGAAACTTTCCAAACACATAATTGGTCTTTTCGCAAGCACTCAGTTCTAAGCTTTCCATTTTTCTGCAATCTTTGTCCGTGTGCTTCTGGTGAGTGCCACTTCTGGTTGGTTGGAGGCAAAGTTGGTGCATCCGAACTTCCTCATGGTTCCCTTGTCTAGTAGATCTCTTCACAGGGGCACGAAACGAAGTGAAAAAAGAGACGCCATCACACTATGTTTCGACGTCCACCATATATTTTTTGTCCTCTTCTTGTCTTATAAGAGCATTCTGTTCCAGGGTAATATAGGGAGTTCACTTTCAGTTTCTTGCCAATACCCCATGATGGCTTTTACTGTGGTCAGAGTGTTGCAGGTCTAAATAGAATTTTAGGATTGTCAGAACAGTTCTTGAAAGACTAACAAATCCTCATTATTACAAAGCTATTATCTTTGAACGTTTATTTTTTATTGTTATATTTTTAGCACTACGTCTTACTACTCGTTCGGACTATACGCTTTTCTTTTTATTGAATTTGGTAATATATTCTAAAAATTTAAAGATGTAAGTACATACAAATATTCATATACCAAGATAAATTAGTATATAAAAGATATAGTAAGCATAGGCTTGCAAGCATTTGATAGTAAACAGTAGAATATGAGTATAATGATACAATTATTGTTTACTCCAGAAAACCTACATGGGACGTAGATTAATTTATTTAATAATATTTTTATATTTCAGTTTATTAAATTAATATACGATACGTTCATGCTGAGAGTTAAGAAGCTCTACCTGATCAATACCACTATTATGAAGTGTACAAGATAGTTCCATCGTGGAATCCATCAAAGAAGACGCACTACCTTTCATTGTAAAATACATACCTCATGAGCTGGCACCTAAACCTCTAAATTTGACCTCTTTCGTCCCTACCCTATCTATTACAGATGTGAAGATGAAAGAGATAGGTAGTATGACGCGGAATACGTGGTCATCAATGTAAGCCTAAATATTACTCCCAATTTCTACGTCAAAATAATATTTGTTACTGTACTATCGTAAATATTCAATGAACTCTAAAATCAATTGATACAAGCGCTATTCAATTAATAAGATGGACGAATCTTTGGCTGGTTAGTGAAATGATCAAGATAAGAGGCCAGTTCATGGAATGAACAGCAATTGACGCAGTTCGTGAAATGATCAAGAGAAGAGGCCAATTCATGAAATGGACAGCAATTGGTGCAGATCGTGAAATGATCAAGAGAAGAGGCCAGTTCACGGAATGGACAGCAATTGGCGCAGTTCGTGAAATGATCAAGAGAAGAGGCCAGTTCACGGAATGGACAGCAATTGGCGCAGTTCGTGAAATGATCAAGAGAAGAGGCCAATTCATGAAATGGACAGCAATTGGTGCAGATCGTGAAATGATCAAGATAAGAGGTCAGTTCACGGAATGGACAGCAATTGGCGCAGTTCGTGAAATGATCAAGAGAAGAGGCCAATTCACGGAATGGGCAGCAATTTGCGCAATTCGTTAAACGATCAGGAGAGAAGGTCATATCACGGAATGGACTGCAATTTGCGCTATTCGTGAAATGGGCAGTTTCACTCCTATGGTGTAACATATTTAAGTTATTAAAATTATATTTATACATTATTGCTAATGGCATGTGATCTGCAACTACCATTTTTCGTAAATAATACCAATTGCCATGAAATAATACATTTAAAATACGAGTATAGTAAAATATTGCATACATTGAAGAATAATTAATTGTATTTCCTAGAATGTTTTCCTATCTAAATGCTTCTATATCAGTGCAGTGTATATACTTTTTAACTTACTTACTCTATGGCATTAGGAAATATAAAGTTCATTGCAACAATTATAAAATTACGCTACTTATTCCTATCTTGATCTAGTTCTGTCCAGTCCAACTCAATACACTCCATCCCTATCTTGAGCTAGTTATATCCAGTCCACCTCATTATATCCTATATATTTCAGGTCTCTTCTAATGTTATCCTTCTATCTACATCTAGATCTTCACAATAGTTTCTTCCCACTGGATTTGCCAGTCAATAAATAGCCTGAGCACTGTCCTAGATTTTTACATTCATGCTGCATGTCCTACCCACCGTAGTGCACGAGACTTTACTATCGTAACAATGGCTTGTGATAATTACAGGGTATGTGATTCATCATTATGTAATCTCCTCCACTCCCCAGTAGTCTCATCCCGTTTTGGACTAATATCTTGCCAAGCACCTTGTTTTCGAACACCCTAAATTGGTTTGCGTCATGTAAAACTTTTGAGTACACATTCATATTTTAAAATAACAGAACTGCACATATTTTCTATTAAGTAATCGCCAGCCCAAATATGAAAAGTGTTGGTCAAAGTGTATATGCGCTATAGGTGACCTGGCGGTCTAGGGGTAAGGTATCAGACTTCTGTGCTGGAGGCCGGGGCTCAATCCTCGGTCCCGGCACAGATTTATATGATTACCCAAACCCTTCCTTCACCTCTGACAAGACATCTTGTGAATGTGGGGAATGCTAGGCCTCCACCGTGGTTCGGATTCCACGTACGTGGTTCGGATTCCACGTTAAACTGTAGGTCCTCCATTTCATCTCACAATCACCCTACCATTGCACATTAGCGTAAGTGCGAATAACCTAAACGGGCAGTAAGACGTGGTGCTAATAATAATATATGCGCTATAGAAATTCGCATGTCAATAAAATAAAATTTAATGCAAACATTTTATTTTCTCATTTCACATTTTAAGTGTATGTAATTAATATGTCATACACCCAGGGGTGACTTGTTGGTTCTAAAATGGTGGAAGTGGATCTACTTTAAGTAATAACTAATCTAACCTAGTAGAAAAATTGCCTTTGACAACTTACTCAATTGTACAATCAATAAGTTTCGTAGTAAAGTGGAGAGTTAGTTCAGACATTTTGATATTTTGCGTCCTAAAATATTCGGCTCAAGAAACTTCTTTAGATCTCTCATACAAATTTTTATTACATCTGGAACCTTGTCTTATTAGCGTCAATAACAATCTAATCACGAAAATTAAATTGTTGCTTCACCTCTGAAAATGCATAAATTTGTATAATATAATCCTCGATGTAAATGCTTTTATTTAAAAGTTAATTTTGTTGAAATCAAGAAATTGTGGTTTAAGGAAATTTGCTTTTTATGAAATTGCAGCATCCCATTTAAATATTTTTGAAATTTGTAAATTTTGGTTAAATCACAAAAATAAAATATTTAATCCAACATAGATTTTGTTTAAATTAAAGTAAATACATATTTTTCACTAATGGATTAAACAAAGCCACGTACACTTTAGTTTTAGAGAGACGTTCCGGTGGTGCGCGTCTTGGGGGGGGGGGGGCAGACGGGNGGGGGGGGCAGATGGATGTCTGGAAATGAAGGGGTGATTTTTTCTGATATGGTCTCAATATGGCCCCTATAGTCTCAATGGTTTCGGAGTTGCTCTGAAGGTGGGAGGGTTGACATTATCGACTTCCGGTAGAAATGTGGTAGTGGCACCTCTTCAGGTCAACACAATTCTATTAAAGTCTTTATTTGTCCATTTAGACCCATAAAAAATGTTAATATTGGATCTGATGAGAGTATAAACTTTCGTATTAAGGAGATAGATGTGAAAATATATTAGGTATAGCTTTGAAAATCATTATCCAAAAGAATTGTTTAATGTGTTATAGATGTATATAGCTACACTTTTTTGGACATCTGAATTAAGTCAATTGCCATTAATGTCACTAAGGTTAAGTTACCCACACGTTAATTTCTTCCTGCGTTTAAAGTTCCCGTTTCAGTCATATGGTTGCCATAAAATGGCAGGATCATAGCATTCTGGTCTTAAGATTTTCCAATCTATATTTTATTCATTGAATTTCTGTATTAATGTTCTGGAACTACTCTGGGGAGAAAAAAAAACTCAATGGTTCTTTAATCATATAGGAATCATCAAATATCTATTAGTGCACACAGATTCTAAATGCCAATTAGAAGTCAAAGTTTAAGACTTTGTCATTTCTAATTAGATAGCTACAATAATTTTTGCGTCATTTTAAAGGAAAAAGAATACTTCTATAGATTATGAACACCTTTATTATATCTCGCCAAACATTACATTTCAATATAAAATAAAATTATTACTTCCGCTAAACAGTAATTTAACACCGGTTAGATATTAAATTAAATATTACTTGAGCATAGATTAATTAAGTGGGTAGGTAAAGGAAGATATATTCAGTACTACCAACATTATTTTGTTCAAATAAAAATACATAGCTATCTGTAAAATCATGAAATGTCGGTTAAAGAAATGAAGAGAAGAAAACATAATACTCAAAATATTTTTAGTTTTCTAGCTTAATTGATTTTTTTTGGTGAAAAAATTTTTTTTATAAGACAGTTTTATTTTTTATAGAAGTATTTTATTATATTAGAAATAACTTTATAAACAAATTGGAAGCTTATTCAGGAACATTTTAAATTTTCATTAAAATACTGTATAAGGTACTTAATTTTTTCTATCTATTCATTTTTTAAGTAACTACACAGAGCCAATTAACACCGACTGTTTTTATGTAATAACATGGATTTATAAATCTATGGTAAAGCATAATATTTAAACAACTGAAAATAATTTGGTTGAAATTTAATATTAATTTTATTTTTAATATCTTAATGTTCACCAAACATTAGGCCTATTGAAATATGCCACCATTAAGGTTGTTATAACTAAACTTATTCCTTTTTTTTATATATATAATGAAAATAATACCCATATCAGTAAACCCTTGCGAAATTTTCGCATATTCAACCTTCTCCTCCCACCAAAAAAATTATTTATTCTTTTGTTGGGTTGTTGAAATTAAATACTCAGCGAATTGTATACACAAAATAGCAAAGAGAGTTTATTTTCGGTAATTGATACAAAAATATTGTTAGATTTTTATTTTATTTTATTTTATATTTTAAACAAACAATGTGTTTTAACGTAAACTGAGTATGCTATGTCAGAGGTCGGTAAAAATATCCTATTCACTTATAGCTTATTCCTCTCTGTAGGCTTTGTATTAGTTGATAAAAAGGGATATTGACAACAGAAATAATATATAGGATTAGAAATTGAAGGATTCGTATTTTATTTAACATAATATAACCGATAAAGTTAACAGATCTGAGTTTAGGGTGAGATTGTAGGAAATGCAAGAGAAGGTATGCGCTTTTGCAGTTTTGATAGCAAATAATTTTTTTGGCCAAAATAAGTAAAATATCGCTTTAGTAGAAGCATAGAGTAAATTTTTATTCACATGGTGATATCAATAGTTATTGAATATCTGCTATGAGCATAGCGCCATTAAATGAGAAAATTTTAAATGAATAAAAAAGTTGTTATTAAATTCCTGGACAACTCTGACTAGGGATGTGAAAAATTATCGATAATTTACTAATATCGATACTAGTATTTTGTGATCGATACTTTTAATGATATTGATACTCACACCTCGATGTCGGATCGGTATCGAAAGAAACAACTTTTTTCTCATATTCACTCATGCTACGACGAATGTTGTTAAAAAATGGCAGAAGTGAATTATGGAGGTTTTTTAAGAAGTTTGATAGAGAAAAAGCGTATTTTATAGTTTGTTTTAAAATATTAAAATCTATTATAACTTTCGGTGTTTAAATAAATATGAAAATACAATTATTATGATGCAAAATTTTAAATAATTTTTACTAGATAAAAAATTAAAATTTCGATACAGTTATCGATACTTTACTTTCGATATTAGTATGGTATCGATATATTTCTTTCAATATTTTAATTAGCATAGTATCGATACTTTTCTTTCGCTACCACATCCCTACCCTTGACAGATATTCAACAACTGTTGAGGTCACCATGTGAAGAAAATTAAACTCTATGTTTGTAAAGAAGCAATATTTAATTTCTTTATACCAAAAAAATAAAGTTTTCCTAAAAATATTTCAAACACTGAACTATTTTCGCGTTCCTTACAACTCCGCCTTAAGCTTTCCGATGAAATAAGATGTAACGACAAGTAAGCTGGCAGTCTAGGGACAAGATGCCAGACTTCTGTGCTAGGGGTCCGGAGTTCAATCCTCGGTCCCGGCACAGATTTATCCGATTGCCAAACCCTTCCTTCACCTCTGACAAGACGTGTATTAATCACAACTTGTGAATGTGTGGAATGCCAGGTCTCCGCCGTGGTTCGGATTCCACGTTAAACTGTAGGTCCTCCATTTCATCTCACAATCACCCTACAATTACACATAAGCGTGAGTGTGTATAACCCGATCGGGTAATAATAAGACGTGGTAATAATAATAAATAAAGTAAGGATGCCCCAGACGGGTAGTAAGACAAGGCGTAACTATAAACCATTAGTGGTATGATTTTAATCGTGTAAGTCAAGGTTTCACTCAGTTTCTACAAATAAATATGCCCCGAAAAAATATAACCCGAACGTATAGTAAGACGTAGTGCTAATAATAATAAATATGTAACGAATCTTTTCTTGGATCTCGTTTTGGAAGTAAGTTGATCTAGTTGAAACCGTTTATGTCAATAAATACTCACAAACATACAATATATGTATACATGGTAATTTAAAATTATCATAAATTACAAATTATCATTTTCGACTTTCCACTAATTATCCTAATTTGCTTGTAATACAAAATAATGTACACATTGCTACGTCACTAAAAGAAAATCTTGTTCATGTTGCTTTATTTGTTTGTCTTGTTCATCTATGATTTTCGACTTTCATTTGTTTTAGGAACATACCAATAAAATTAATTTTGTAATTAATCTGAAATGAAGAGTTTGAATTACATTTCTTAAGTTTTTTATCAGAAAAGTTGCATAGAAATCGAATGGTAAAATAATAATCTTGATAATCAACATAAACAAACAAAACTTTAGATCTAATGTATGAAAAATTATCTAAACCGAATTGAATATATAATATTTTTTGATTGATTAAATAATGCTTTAACAATTTATTGGGCTTATAACTTCATAAGTTAATTTCGTTTTAGAAGTTAAGTCCAGTGAAGTCAGGTTTTGTAAAGTTGGGTCCAGTAAATTTGATTAATATAGTTTATTGGCTGTGACTTAATGCCCTATAATAAAGATCCACTGAGGAATATCAAAGCAATTAGATAGCTACCAAACCATTTAATCAATAAATCAGAGCTATAAGTGGAGAAATACCCTGAGCATGTAATTATTCCTGGATATCTCAATGGTTAGACCATTTACGTATGAACTCAAAGGTCCCGGGCTCAATTCCTGTGTTTGTTTGCTATTTTTCAATCTAATTTTTTATTAATATGCAGATATAATCGTAATCATCAAATATAATAGTTTTTATATTCAATACACCAGAGCAATAAAAATAAAATAAGCCCGAAACATGTCTCACTCCACTGACATCTATGGAAAAATGGACCGAACGTCAAGATCATCAGGTATGGTTGAGTGTTGGTGGGGTGTTTGGATGCAATGAGGGTGTTTATTTTACAAAATTATTCACCATTATCCCTCAGTAAAAAATGTGCGATTATTTTCTCTAAACTGCAACATCCTAATTTTTGTTTGTTTTTTATTTCTTTTAGCACTGCGGCTTATGATCCATACGTGTTTTACGTCTATGTACTAATTACGCTAAATGTGTTAAGGATTAAGAAGGTTGAATGTAGATTAGGTGTATCCGCTTTTGCGAAGAGGGAGAGTGGAAAACCAGTTTAGAAAAACCACCTTCGGTAAACCCGACCAGGATTCAAATACCAATCTCTCCGTCATCGGCAGTCCAGTCTATTGCGAGAGCAATGCCTTAAATCAGTGGTCGGAAAACTACAGCACGCGTGCCAAGAGTGGCGCGCAGAACAATTTTCAATGGAACGCTGAGTGATTTGAATGAAAATAATATAAAACCTTCATTTTTAATTAAAATCATTTATGTGTGTAATAATTTTAATAACAACGTGTTTTATGTTTAAAAGATTCAATTGTTTTGTTTCAAAATTGAAAAACAATATTTTCAGAACTTAAATTTTGCTAAACACATTGATAACTTTAGTATTTATTCTGATTTTTATTAAAATATTAAATATTCAAGAAATAGTAGTTATTTACTGCTTTCGATTTAGAAACAGGTTGTTATATTTATATTTTACAAGATAAACTTAAATTTGTTTTAAAAGTTGTAATAGCTAATTAATAGACTATAGAAATATAAACGAGTTGGGTAGACTTAGGTTAAGTTAGGCTCAACATTACTAAAAGATGCCGACCCCTGCATTAGACAATTCGACAACTGAATCGGGTACCATCTTAATTCCTACTCCATTATCTATACATATATTAATACTCTAAGGCAGTACATTAGATTGTGTGTCTGTTGGGTGGTTGTCAGTAAACTCAAAAAATTCTAAACAGATTGAGACATGGCTTCATCTGTTGTACTACTTATTTTTCAGGGAACATGGTAATCAATCACGCTATCTCATCAGCGAGACAAGCAATGTAAAAAAAAAACCAAGCGTAAGCAGTAAACATACTTCGCGGCTGGTGATACAGTTACATAAGTTGCCAGGCGAATCTACGTACGCACATTAAATACTTATCTCAACTAAGTTTCATTACTATCTATCATTTCAAGTATCGAATGTGCTATTAAATGGAAGTGAGCCATGGGTAAACGCTAAATTAAATAAAGTAAATATTAATCACAACTTGTGAGTGTGTGGAATACCGGGCCTCTACCGTGGTTCGGATTCCACGTTAAACTGTAGGTCCTCCATTTCATCTCACAATCACCCTACCATCACACATTAGCGTAAGTGCCTACAACCCGAACGGGTAGTAAGACGCGGTGCTAATAATAATAATAAATAAATAAAGTAAGGATGCCCCAAACGGGTATTAAGAATATGCGCAACTATAAAACATTAGTGGTATTATTTTAATCGTATAAGTCAAGTTTTCACTCAGTTTATACATATAAATATTCTTTCTTTTACCAAAATCATTATACAAAAACCTAAATGCTTGTTTCAGAATAAAATATGTTCTGTTTCCATTTGAAATCCATTCATTATTTTAAAAAAATGAGGTGTGAAGAGGAAATATGATCCGTTTGATGTATCCTTGGACATTTGGCTCTTAGAAACTCCATTAATATATTATGTTAACCATTTGGTATATGTCACTTTTGAATTAATATTTGGTAACGTACGGCTTCAATCCCAGAATGCATACATATACCTTTATAAATAGCTTATCCCATTTTAAGCCTTTGCTTCACTTATCATTTCAATACAAAGCCTTTTATTGGATCTGTTTGATCGATAAGTAGGGTAGTCATGATTAACCTATAACCTGTCAAAAGTATTGTAGTAATTTTGTAAACCCACTATAGTGATGTGAATATATATGTTTATTTGATACGTTATCTTTGTTGATAACTAAACTACAAATTAATTCAACCTTTAATAATACACCATATGGTAAGAGTTTATATTTGTTTTATTTAAAACTACAAACAATAATTTTAATAAAATAATACCAATAAGCAAAACAATCTATATTGACACAGTAGGAGCATGTATCAGTTAAATATAAATGTATACATCAGGAACATTTTGTTATTGAGTACATATCTACTCAGAAGGAACATTCAGCCTGTAAATACGCATTTAAATGGCAGGAGCTCGTAGTTAATGATTATATAATTATTTACACAGAAAAATCACATATATATTTATACACTTTTTTCAACTAAGTAATGTATATACATGCTAACTTAGCAAGAAAATATTGACATTAAGGTTTATATTTACACAGGAAGAATATATAGTTAATGAATAAATATCGAGTTTACACTAGATGGCATAAACATATAAACTTTGAATATGCATTAACGCACAAGGAATATATGTATATTTATCACGTTTAATCCTATTTCGTTATGTACACATTTTCCAGAATTTGTATTTGGTTTACATGATGCAAACTGTGGGCTATAGTAAAATACAATACATTTATTTACTTACAGCGTTATTAATATGTTAACTGTGTAGGTTTATTGAGTTTGTTTCAATAAATATATAGGAGTAGATTAAAATTGAAACATTAAAAGCAGGCTTTTGTAAAAAAAATCTATTGTTGGTATTGTATGTTTAATTATTTTAAAAAACTCATAAAACATTGCTAAGAAAGATATTGGTGTATATACAAAATAAAAAATAAAAATTTAAAAGGTATGACATTTTCTATATTCATGAATAGTGAAGTTAAGTTAATTTATTATAGAAGAAATTGGATGGGTTACGTAGAGTTTACATTATGTTTAAATACTTAATACTTTGTTTAATTCAGTATCTCGCTTTCAAAAGTATATCATCACTAAACAATAGGACAATATGATGTTACTTTACATTTATTTTTATTTCCAGCCTGTGGCTTTTGTCACTTTTGTATTCGAGTGAACTGGTGGTCTAGGGGTAATGTGTCGGACTTTTGTGCTTGGGGTCCGGGGTTCAATCCTCAGTCCCAGCACAGATTTATCTGATTACCAAACCCTTCCTTCACCTCTGACAAGACGTGTATTAAATCACAACTTGTGAATTTGAGGAATGCCAGGCCTCCGCCGTGGTTCAGATTCCATGTTAAACTGTAGGTCCACCATTTCCTCTCACAATCACCCTACCATTACACAATAGCGTAGGTGCGTATAACCCTAATGGGTAGTAAGACGTGGTGATAATAATAATAATAATAATAATAATAAACTTTTATATCCAAGTAATATATTTTGCACTATTGGCTTGCTAGGCCGGTCGTAGCTTTATGTGCCTTATAATCTAAATTGAAACTAGGACAGGCACAACATCCAGTCTCCTGCTGTTAATTCTTCACTATGAAAAGGAAAATCCACATTTCACCATTGATAAATTTTTGAGCCATGCTGGGAATCGAGCTTGAGACTTTTATCTCAGTTGACAGACACGCTACAGACTGAGCTAAGGTGTCGGGCTATATATATATATATATAGGCTGATCCAAAAGTCGCGCAAGCCTTTTTTTCCCAAGGATATCGTAGAAGAACATGGAAAATGAACATGTTGTTTATATGTATGGCAACATTGTAATGTTGGCCGGGTGTTGTGCAGGCCGTGTGACCTTGAGACATACACTAGGTCCAGCCAGTTGACTTAGATTATTATTATTATTATTATTATTATTATTAGCAACCCGTCTTACTACCCGTTCGGGTTATACGCACCTACGCTAATGTGTAAATGGTAGGGTGATTGTGAGATGAAAATGGAGGACCTACAGTTTAACGTGGAATCCGAACCACGGTGGAGACCTGGCATTCCTCACATTCACACTATGTCTTGCCAGAGGTGAAGGAAGGGTTTGGTAATCGGATAAATCTTTGCCGGGACCGGGGATCGAACCCCGGCCGCCAGCATAGAAGTCTGACACCTTACCCCTAGACCACCAGGTCACCAGTTGACNTCTTTGCCGGGACCGGGGATCGAACCCCGGCCGCCAGCATAGAAGTCTGACACCTTACCCCTAGACCACCAGGTCACCAGTTGACTTAGAGCATTTGAAAGTGTAAAATGAGTTTTTCACGAGCAGAGCGAGTATTAATTTCGGTACATTATTTTAAGGCCAACTCGTACATGGAATCCCAACAATCGTTTGGGCGTAGTTTTCCAGAATCACGCGTGCTGAATAAATCAACAATATGCCAAATTGATGGTACAAAATAGGCCTATAGGTTTTTTCTTTGGGTTGCGTGACTTTTGGATCATCCGGTATATTGTAATGGAGCAGCATTAAATTCCTCCAGTTGCGTAAGGTTGGCTGATAGATTCCAGATCCGGTTTCATAAAACTACATATCTACAATATACAACTTACAAGTGAATGATTTACAATAATTGTAAAATATAAATGGTTTCATAAGGACCGTAGTTTGATTTTTAAATTCTAGAGCACCTGTAGAAAACATTTATAGGTCAACTGTTTTATTTACAAGTAAAATATTAAATAAATCCTACAGGTAGTAAGAAGCGGTGATTTTAAAATAAGTCCGATTTGGTCCTCATTGTTTCAGGAAACAAAAGTAGGATACGAACCCTTTTAGAATATTTTTGTGACTTTTGTAGTTAGAATATAAAATACCAATTATTAAAATTAAGAAACTTAAACACTTTTTTTGTAGCTTTCTGATTTGAAGTTAACATTGAAATTAATAAAATAATGTTTTGGAATGTGGTATTGTACATCACATTAATTTAATTTGTTTTTGAGACAAAACACTACTGTAGTGCACTGCCCGATTTAGTTTTTCCTGAATTAAGAAAGTTGCTAATTTATTTTGTGCAATAATAATGTCCTATATCTTGTAAGAGTATCTAAGTGTTCAATTAACTAATTCGAGAATGTTCATACGTGGCCATCTCTTAAACCCCAATAATAACCTTATCTACAACCTCGTCATAAGTCTGTAACATAATACACATGTGTCTTATAATGTTCACAAAGGTAATTTATTCATTAAAGTAGTATACTGAATTAAGTATGTGCAAATAATCCTTTAAAATTGCACTTATAAAGTATTTTATTCACTTTCTGAGAATGGAAGAAAATACTTCTTTAATTATTATTATTATTATTATTATTAGCACTGTGTCTTACAACCCGTTCGGCTTATACGCACTTACGCTAATGTATAATGGTAGGGTGATTGTGAGATGAAATGGAGTACCTACAGTTTAATGTGGAATCCGAACCATGGTGGAGTCCTGGCATTCCCCATATTCATTCTTTATTTACAATTGCATTTAAGCTGCAAGAATCTTTATGTCAAACTTTAAACTTACTTATAAAAACGGTTGTTTATTGTAATGTGTCGATTATAATAACAATTATTTACTTGTAGATTCATGGAAGAGAAACCCCATATGGATGATGAAACTAAGACACTAAGTGAGAGAGACAGAAATGATTGATATTATGGATTTAAGTGGGTGCACTTATTGAAAGTATACTCACAGGCAAACAGGAAATGCTTACCTTGACACGTTAGTCTGAAGGAGTTCTTCAATGTGTAACAAAAGCTTCTCTCCAAATAGACCGCGCCATATTGATTAAATCGTCCATTGTTAAAAATTACTCTAGTGTATGGATGACCTTTTAATAAATAGGAACACGTTTGACAAAGTATTCTGAGTCTTAATAACTAATAATAACTTATACAATTCAAAAAACTCATGAGGTGTGGTTAAGATTATGCTGAGTTCGTTAATTGGTGTGTCAAACATTCGAAAATCCTTATCGTTCCAAGTTAGCAAACGATTGAATGCATATGCATGATTTACAAGTAACCTAGAAGCCAACCAAGGGATCCAATTTCAACCAGGTGTATGGAGGTTGTTTGTCCTTAATGGCTTTCTACTTTCCCTTGACGTAGAAATGTATACACTTCCTCTAGATCACACCATAATAAACTAAATTAGTCTAAACATATATGTGGATAACCTGGATGGGTAGTAAGACGTGGATCACGGTACTATTCTACCTTCCTCATCACTACTACATTAGTGTAAATATGTTATACATTTAAAAACAAAGGGTATTTTCTTTCTGAAAGGCACTTCGTACATAAATTGGAGTGTAGAGGGTTAGTTTCATCTTGAAACTATTTTGTTTGTGAAGCGAGAATGGTGATGTATAGGGTGGTCGTCACCTCTTGCAACCCACCCCCTGTTCCCACCATGCATTGCGGGCCATACAAGGACCGAAACGACAAATTACACCCGAGCTCTCAGGAAATTATTGGGAGTGTCCCCAAACCCAACAGACCATCAGAGAGAAAGAGAGAGAGAGACAGAGGAAAGGCTATCATCTGTCTCGTGTGACCCTCTTCCCCTTCACCCCCTGTTCCCATACACCTCCCCAAACCCCTTCACCCCCTGTATGACCCTTTCGCTGGACGCCAACCTCGACTAACTCAGTGATGGTGGGTTGAGTCTTCAAAAGCTCGAAACGTTAGAGTTAACGTGATTAAAACCACAAAGATGAACGACACCGCCCAACAATCCATACCGGTCAGTCCGCTAACGTTCTTTTCCATCATCCAGAGGTTTATTTATTTTTTAATCCAGCTGTTGTTGCCATATCAGGGGTCTCAGCTACTCGGTGGTTCCAACCATGGTGACAAAGAGGGGGTTGGTGCGTTCATAGATCTTCTTTTGTTTGTTTTTGTGACGTCAACATGTCAAAAAATTTAAATTATAGACATATGAGGAATGATACAAATCATACCCTATGAACGTGTTTGTTTTAGAACTCTTTGTACTCTTACTCTTGTATATATTTGGTAAAGACTACAAATATTATTAAAACATATTAATTATGTTTTATAAATCATTCTATGTTAGTGTATTTAATAAATAAACGTTTTAACTTACATACTTCAACTACCCTGTAATGTAGCAATCTTATTGTGCACTATTTCACTATTATAAGATAGAATAATAGTGTAATTCGTTAAGGTAAGACTTGTACGTTTTCAGGGAGAACGAAGTATTCATTAGTTTCAAATGTAATACATTTATAAAGTATAATATGTTACTATTAGTTCGATAAATCAGATTAATATACACTATCACTGTATTTTAAGTAGGTATAATAACCAACAGTTCTGGTGAATGTGATGAAATTTCCATGTTGTAGTGCAATTTTTCACATTAACATGTTATTATGTATAATAACCAGCACACTCTGGTTAAAGTGATAAATCTCACGTTTGTGCAAGTTTGAACCTGTCTTGAGTCCCTGTCTGTTGTGCGTGTCAATTGAGGTCCATCTTTTAATGAGTGCGTAGTAGGGATGTGGTATCGAAAGGGTGACCTGGTGGTCTAGGGGTAAGGTGTCAGACTTCTATTCTGGCGGCCGGGGTTCGATCCCCGGTCCCGGCAAAGGTTTATCTAATAACCAATCCCTTCCTTCACCTCTGACAAGACATCTTGTTAATGTGAGGAATGCCAGGCCTCCACCGTGGTTC
>CABFOW010001847.1:0-42792 GCA_902141385.1 Timema californicum
AGCCTTGGTGAGTTAGACAACCTCCATATTATTAGGTTGTAGTGTGTTGCATATCCTTTGTTTGGAACATCGTTACAATAGAGTAACTAGGCTTACTTTCAGCTTGATATGCCTGTCCATCAATTGATTGCATTTTAATCCTAGTTGGACAAGCAAATTATTTTGTCCTGGTTCCTTATTCATTAAATCCTGAAAGCAAAAAATTAAACTTTAAATATTGTTTCACACATTATTCACACTAAATATGTGGCTAAACGAAAGCATTTACCTGTATAGGGATTCTGTGTCTAATAGATTATTTGTCTTCACAACCCGGCACACAACAATTTATTTCTTTTGCACCATGATTATGAATATTAAATTATCTTACCCCTAAACCTCCAGGTCACCGACAGCACGGTTATAAATCAATTCTTATGTTAGAATTAGTATCAAATTTTAGATGTGAATGTATTATGTGAATGTGAAATGAATACGTATATAAACCTATTGTTTAATAAATAAAACACATGTTTAAAAGGAAACATCAAGAAAAAGTAGCTTAAACCAAAATTAACAACAAAAATATTCTTATCTATCATCAAAGTCAGTCATAAACAAAGAATTTACACATGCACATTAATAGGTGACGTCATTCCTGCTAGGACTACTGCTATCTGTTGATTGCGCTTCAACTAAGATAAATGGCAGCAGTAAGTTCTATAAGAGTGCGCACGCCATGATTTAGGTGGTACATCTTTGAGCAGCCCACCTAGACTCGTCCGCCATATTTACTAACATGTACCTGCCTGACACCTAGTGAGGAAAGTTTGTGGCAGTTTCGTCTGCTGGCTTAAGCAATAGTCAATGCCGCGACATTTTGACTAGTTTGAGGATGATCGCGATGGAAATTAATTTCTTAATATACCTCGCTAAATGAATCAATCGTTTCCTATTCCTCATAAACAACTGTAATTTCTAAAAAACGAAATCTAAGTGGTTTTCTTATAGTATGAACACGGTACCGGCAGACAACTGATAAACAAGACAGACGACAGGAAGCTATAAACCTGTTTAAATTTTTGCGCTCAGAACATGTGCGTGGCTTCCAAAACATAATTCATTGTAATCTTTAAACTGAAGTAATGTCTCACACAAGTCCTGTGCTGGCTCGGTTCCCAAACGTCTTAATACCTTTCAGGCACGTGAACTTGTCTGTCCCACAAAAGGTAAGGTTATGTAAGGGTTATGATTTTACAATTTGTTGGGAAGAAATTTAACTATAGGATTGAGTTGGGAGAAAATCTAGAGCTATAAAACATTTTCTTATCAAAAATAGGTTTTTAAAGAACAGACCAAATAAAAAAGAAAATAAGTTGTAATGCAAGGAGACCCCTTTCCGACCGTAAATGACCTTGTCAAGAGAAAGGGGATTTTCGTCCCGGAAATTATCTGAGCATGCAAACGCATCGATAGTTTCCTTCCCCTATTTACTCTTCCTTTTACCGTAGTTTAAATCTTATCCTATACTCACTGCTACTCCCCCCACCCTTTTGGTGGGTGTTCAGGATAGGTGTCATTGAGTAGAGGGTTAAAGGTATGAGTGTGTGTATTTATTGCAAGTTCATTTCCAAAGTGGTTATTTTGATCACCAGATAACCGTGGTTACCCTCACTGTGGGGGTGGCGCTGCTGGGTTTTCTGGCACGCTATCTACGGAGGCGCCGACGAACAACCAATCCCAGCGTGAAGAAACTAGGGATGTCCAGTCCGAGTGGCGGTAGGTATAATATATTTGTTATTCTCATTTCTCGTATTGGACAGTATTATTCAAACATCGAACTGATCACATTGGTGGAAATTAACTTTGGTATGGATCGAGTTTGTGTTAAGTTAATTTAGTTGACAAACGAATGGTTGAATTTCTCAAATATCGGCAAGATGCACTAGTAAATGAAAGCTACTGTCACATTGGCTCCATACTTTGCCCACCCTATTAAGGTGCGGCAGAATAGAAGACCAAATTCCCTTTTGGGTCTTATCTTCCTTCTCGAACTGAGTACCTGCTTAAGGAGAGGAAATACCCCCTTCACTCTATTACTTTCCCTATCCTGGCGTTTGTCACTCTTTTGGTAGATTAGTTTTCTGTATTCTGAAATACAAACAACGGAAAGACCGGTCGAACGCCTCTACCTGAAGTTTTAGGCTTACAAAGTGTTTGAATAAAGGTTACATTGAATAAGCTTTGTTCCTATACATAATCATAAAAGGAAGTGTTTGCTTATGTGTGTGTGTTTGTTTGTTTGTGTGCGATGCCCAGCCAAATCTACGGCACACAGAGATCTGAAATTTTTAACATAGGTGGACAGAAGGTAGTCCGAATGCACACTGAAGCCAGATTTTAAAATTTATAATTAGCTTCTTAGTTAGCCTATTTTTAACAAATTTTTGAAGAATCACGGGCAACACCATGTGGGATTGCTAGTTTCTAATATACACTACTTAGAAAACTGCTTTATTTTTTCAGTAAGTTGAAACGGTTTTAAATCTGTGTTTAATGAAAACATAATTATTTTATGCCTATTGCTTATTGCTATGGTGTTTAAAAACATTTTGACTAATTATATTATATAATAATTTTCTAGATTTTTAAAATCAATTGGAAAGTTATTCATGCACGTTATACCTAGAGACTGTAAATTAATCAAAATATGATAAATATTAGTACCCCAACAAGAATTAAACAATTAGCGTAGTAAGAGGACGCACTAAGTATTCGGCTCAATTATCTAGAACAGCGGTCCCCAAACCGTGGTATGTACACTTATTCCAGCTAGCTATTCAAGCAAATTCAAGTTGTAAAAATATAATGTCTCATCAAATACCATTAGTATGTTATGACCAAGTCAAACCAAAAGGAAAAGAGATATTTAAATTAGTTGTTGGGGTAAATATGAGTGTATTTTTTATATTCCTTTAATACCTGTGCCCTATTATCTGTATTGATTGAGTAGAAACGTTAAATAATGATAAATAAAAACTGTTAATCTATAAATAGTGTTGTGTCATTATATTCCTGGGCGCCATTAAAATGTACCTAAATATTAAATATTCAGCACGATCTTGGCGGTACTCCAAAATATGGAAATTGTTTGGGTGGTACGCCATTCAACAAGTTCGGGAACCAACGGTTCTATAGTTTTGATAAATTCGTAAAAATAAAGGTATAGCCTCTATTTATATATTCATCATTTGATTAAAGTACATAGTATATTCAGGAGCTACTCTCAAAACGGTATGAGCCAAGCACGTAAGTACTCTTTGATTCTTTTAATGTGGAAGGGTATTTGGTTGGAAAGAGATTTTTTTTAGGGGTTAGCTGCCCTTCACCCCCTGAACTATCAATGGAAGAAGTTTTTTTTTCTTACATTATATACTTCTCAGACTGATTTAAAAGTGTTTATTGTAGCTTTGGACTTTGGTTAAGTCTTCTCCCATTGTGTGAAAAATACACATTTTATCATAGCTTTAGAAAGTGTTACTAAAAACATTTTGGAGAGGCACACTCTACTTGCAGTTGAATAAGGTGTTTGTTTCTTATTGCACTAGATCACAGGAACATATCACAATTACATAGAAATATATAGTAGCCATTACAATAAAATACATTTTTAATAGTTTTACTGTTAGAAAAGTAAAGCTGCAAAATTCTGGAAGTCATTACTAGAGCTGGGATTTCTATGTAAATACATATTCTATTCCTCGCCATTTAGATGTTCAGAAAATATAAAATCTCATCAAATCACCATATCGTGGGCTTGGTGGAGAAACTCATTAAGTCAGAATTCTTAATTTGTGAGAAATACAATTTTTAGTTTATGAGTGAATGATGCTTTTACTTTTTTTTTTTTCTTTCAAAAATCATAAATCCAACTTAAACAATTTTTTTAAATAATATTAGGAACAAGACATTAAGAGTCAATTTTTTTTTTTCATAATCTATTGTGTTGATTAAATTTAATCAATTAATTACTTTCACTTGTAAGGAGTTTTCACTGATAAGAAAATATACTATTAAAGGTTGACTTAGTCTGATTATGACTTAGTGAAATTTTCCTGATTAAAAGTATGTGTTATAGAATGTTGATTGAGTGGCAGTCATTATTTTAGAATCATGATAAACTATTTATTTTAATAATAATTCATAGTGTTAAACTATTTATTTTAATAATCATTCAAATGCATTTGTTTTTAAAGGTCTTGAACCATAACTCAAGATTTATTACTGATTTGAACAAATTATATCCACTTAAAAATACATTTTAATGTTTACTTACTCAAATGTCAAATAAATGGCATTAAAATTGGAGTACAATTAGAAAACCAACAAAAGGAACACAATCTTTCTCATGTTATTTACATAAAATCTGTTTTCTGAATTTAAAAAATAAAAAGGCATTTTGACAGTCATTCAACTAGAAAATAAATAGTACTATTAATTAATAACTTTAAAAAACACTCTGTCATGATACATGACATAATGCCTACTATTTTACATGTCAAAATAATAATATTTAGCACCGCGTCTTACTACCCGTTCGGGTTATAAGCTTTAAGTACTAATTACTCTAATAGATTAGGAATTGGGAAGGTTGAATTAGAGGAAGTGAACCCGCATTTGCGTGGAGGGAGAGTGGAAAACCATCTAGGAAAAACCACCCCCAGTTCACCCGACCAAGATTCAAACCTCAATCTCCCTGTCCTCAGCAGTAGAGCGTAACACGACAAGCGCGTTAGCCAACTATGCCACCGAGGCGGGTATGTCAAAATAGGAAATAAAATTAATTTGACTTACGATTAAAACTTGAATAGATTAAAAAAATTACATTGAAAATCCATAAACAATAGAGTGAGGTTAGAAAGTGCATGTTTAAAGGCTAAACTTATCCAAGCATCTTTTTCATTTTCAAAATCTAGAATCCCTGGTTCTGGGATGCTCTAATTCATTTTGCAATCTGGGATGGAACTATACCAAGCATGGTATATTTCTGGAATAACTTTCTTTTGGCACAGAGAATAGGTTTTGTTTCGTCTCCTTGTTTATATAAAGTTGTTTTTTATAAATATTTTGCACAGTGCATTCAGTATCTAGTTGATTTATGCCAAGTTTCCTTACATCAATTTCCTGATATTGTCCAAAGTAATCATACCTGTATTTTATTATATTTGGGCAGTCTTTTGAGAAACGAAAGCCTTTTACCTATTTACTAACAAACTTTATTACCAGCACTATCAACAGTAGTATTTCTAACATTCTTTGATGACAGGTTCTTTAGATCAAAAACATCGGTGAATTTCAATTCCTTGACTTGATAAGGTCCACTCTTTTTGTTTCTGTTCATTGATCTCACTGTTCTAAAAACTCTCAGACAATCAAGAGGTGAATATACTGGAACATACTTTTTGGTGTTTTCTATGACCTATGAACTGAGTCCACCTGACCACCTCCATGCATGAGTGGCCGCACCTCATAAATTTATGCTCAACTATGTCTATATGTGTGTTCTGTACAATGTATAGCATAAAGGCACACACACACACACACACACACACACATATATATATATATATATATATATAGAGAGAGAGAGAGAGAGAGATTTTACTTCTTATAGGTAGTAGTTAATTTGTGGCTTCATCAACATACAAAGCTCTCGCCTTATACGTGTCTGAAATTGTATTTTTGGTAGTTTAGATCAGACTTGCTAAATTATGATTGACTAAAAAATTAATATTCTGTTTAGCTTATGAAGCAATAAAATTAATTAATATCTTACAAAACTTTACTATTCTTAATAAACTTCTACAAAGCTCTTATCAGAAAATAAAGAAATCAATTAAATAATAAATGTCTCATTCTTGTATTTTAAAGTAAAAAAGTTATTTTATTCTAAGAATAAGTGTCTTAACATTTACTTTTAATGTTCATGTAAGTCTCAAGAGCATAGTGTTTGAGAAAACCTGGTTTAGATGATTTGCTAAAAATAAGATAATATACCCAACTTAAATGTGAGCGAAGCCGTGGGCAAACTCGAGTAAGTTAATATGATTATAAAAAAATGAATGATTGATTAATTCATTTAGCAAAATTAATGAACAAATATACTAAGAAAGACTGATCAAATATACTTTGGCACTTAAAAAAAATTCAAAATTCAAAATAAAACAAAATTATTAAAATGGTGTGACCACATGTATGTACTAATTAATAAATAAACGGTACGGGTACAAAACTTTTTATTTCTGGTACAAAACGGTACAAAAACTAGTACAAAATTTTGGGCAATGTAAAACGTTCAACATACAAAAGTGGTACTACAGGTTAATAGACATGTTGCCATACCTTGGGAAGTAGTAAATTGAGAAAAGACATATATTTTGAAACGGTAGTATATACTATTTAACTAAACGCTACACACCTCGCCATCTATTAGCATCACTACAAATCATAACGAATGTTTCCGGAGACAGCAAAACACATTTTAATAAATTGTCTAAAAATTAACTTTACAAAAAGTCGTTTGGCCTAAAGACATTTAGCCTACACTTTAGGCCAAATGACGAGTACCCATTTAATTAACATAATAAACTCTTGTAAAATCAAAATTAAAAATTAATTTCAAAAGTCCACATTTTCATTTTTTACTTTAAACATTTCAAGTGGTATAGTAGTTGTTTCAATTTGTTTCAACTTCTTGTAGAAATAAACATTTCATACTTTTCAAGCATAGTTCATGACTATTAGTAGAACCATCATAAAATTATTGGCTTTCACATACAGTTATAACAACAAGACTTATGGCATGATATATTTGAAACATGATTAATTTTAAAATGTTGTTCTAAGCTACAAAATGGTAACCCTGCTGATAGAACTGTACTAAGGACAAACATAGGGGCTATAAAAAAAAAGTGTCCAGGAGTAGCTATATTTAAATCTAACAGTGAAAAACATTATACTCAGGTTACAGAGAGTAGAAAACAATGGAGACTAAATGGCTTTAGATTGGTTTGTGTGTTTATTTGCACTAAAAGATTTTTGTTAATATTTACTTAAGAGAATGAATGTTATCACATTATTCTTATGACTTCAAAGTACATAATTCTTATATACAATATATATTTTTAGATAATATCAGGTTATAAAATGACTGCTACTAAAAGAGTTACTCATAATGACATGGCAACATTGGTAAGTAGAACATGCATTTTTAAAACATTTACTGTTTGTTAAACTTTTATAATTAGTATTTCTTGACACACGAGTTATTTTATTCTTAAATCATAAGAGTAAGGATGAGGAGATAAATTTAAAGGCAGGGCACTTACATTAGTATGTGGAGTAGATGGAGAAATAACATTAAAATTCACCTCTAGTGCATCTGGCGCAGATTCAAAATTGGACGTCCTTGTCTATGCCGATCTTTTCGATGACCAAGTTGTGTATTCTAAATTTTTTTATTTAAATTGGTAGAGTTAAACCTTTATTAAAGGGCCCTTTTATAAAATTCAAAAACTTTTTTCACCCAAAATTGATATTTTAATATTTTGTTAGTATTACTTCATAGGCATTCATTTTATCTCTCAAAAGTAGCAGCTCTTTACTACATGACAAAAGACATTCAATTAGATCCAGTGGGGTCGGAGGGGGGCCTCACGAGAAACAAATTTTTATTTAAAATTAAAAGTGTCCCATAAAAAACTTAAACGCACATTTTTTTACTACCTGTTCTTTTCATAGATTATTTTCAGGAATTCTAAGATGCCTTCGAATATATTTCTTATGACATAATAAATAAATCATATAACCTAATTTAAGTTTCTAACAATAAGAAATATAATAATAATTATTATTATTTTATGTTGCATTGGAATACAAGCACAATATGAAAAAAATATTCATGGATTGACATCATTAGCTTTGGTTTTGTGGTGCCAGTAGTAGAGGCACAATATGGGGAGTGCTTAATAAATGGAGGGGAAGGCGGGTGGGCAGGAAAATCTCGGCCCCGGCCCCCAAAGGTGTTGGTACGCCACTGATTAGATCCAACAACTTTCTTAGAATTTAACTATGGCCTTAATATAAAAATTTGACTGTATTTACACTTGGTTAGGCTAATTGTCAATAATTTTCAAATTTGGCATTTTCCTTTATTTTCACGGGCATTTTAGTTTGTTTCGGCTACCAGCTTACTAAGCTTGTCGTGGTCTGGACTTGAATAGTGAGACTGGCACTTATAGGTCCTCTGGTAGACATTATTTTGGTGGTAACCATCTCTAACTGAGGCTATGGGTGCTGATGATGACTTAGCTAATCATCACCAAACTGGGAGCCAACGAGCCAAACCCTATTCCAAGCTTGTTGGTTTTTGTACTGATCAGTCATCTTTCTCTCCTCTGCACCTGACCTGGTTTCCACTGAGGTTCATTTAACCTCCACCAGGCTACACAGATCCTAGGGTACACCACTTGGTGATGAGATCAGGATTGAGTAGGAAAGGCTAAGCGGAACCCACTAGGTAAGCTCCTTGTATTTTACTTCACTACCCCGTTAGTACCTTGTAAGCATGATTGAGGTGAAAGGTGGAAGTATAGAGGATCTAATGAGAAGAGAAAAGCAGGAAGAGTTGTTTTATAGGTGTGTAAGATACTTGCTATGGAGAAGAGAAGTGAAGTACCCTTAAAGTGCATAGAAGTGTTGTACAGAGCATACTTTGTACCCATTGTCACATATACAGCAGAAACATGGACAGTGCATGTAAAGCCAGTGCTACACATACGGCATTCACACACCTCTACACACATGGCCCTATTTTCTGAGCCTCAGAGTCACTATAGAATCAAGAAGTTGCGGTCAGTAACTATGAACATTTGTGCCAAACATGCAGGATGAGCTGGACAATTGATATGAATGCGACCCACAAATTGCTCCAGTGGCATTTAAAAACTTTGCCGTCTTCTCAAATGCAAACAAGTTTGGCTTGTAAACATCATCTGCACCCAAGCCACTACTTCTACTTTCTTTTTTATTAAGACGTGTTCTTAAAATTGCCATTAAAGAACCTTTTTTTATTAAGATCGTTAATAGAACAATCACCACTATAAAGTTATTGAATACGATTCCAGCAATCATAAATCTCATTCCTATTTTTATGTAAATTATGGGCTAGATTCTATATATCAGTTTTGCTTTCATAAAGGTCTAAAAATTCCAGGACCAAATTGTTGGACCACTCCATTTCCACAGTAAACACTGTGACCTAACCCCAACATTATCCCACACATATAACACACAGAGGTAAGCACAAGAGAGTTATAAATGCATTTCGTAAATAACTTGATACAGCTCAATGAGGGAGAGGCACATAAGAGTTATAGCGTTAACCAAGACACAAGGGTTACCGCCAAGGCCAGATGGGCACTAAAATAATAACAAACAACAGGCGGCTCCTTATTCTTAGACGTCCACGAAATGGCGTCATCAGAGAGTGGCAATAAAAATCTAATAAATTGGTCTCCTGTTACACTATAATCAATGTCTTTCAACATCATAGGCAGAGAGCCAACACCTGCCCCAAAATCCAAAATATTTGGTGAGTTAAGAGCTCAAGTACCTAACCTAAACAACGATAGGGGCATTAATATAATACCTGACAAAATATAAAGTTCAAAGTCAAGTAAGAATACCGAAATGATTTAATAACAAACGGAGCGCCCTCCATGGATATAAGTACTGGGTGGCCCGCGGCCCCACATTTAATAACCATATAAATATAGACACAAGCAAAGAAACAACAATAAACTATCCTATCTTTAACAATCAACAAAGTGTCTGTACTAGAATTAATCTCTCCGCCGGCTCGCGGCCCTACATTTAACTAACCTTGAAAGGAAAACAAGGCGGTAAATACAAACTATACCTACTCTTCTAAATAGTTCCTGATGGCAAAAATAAAGTTAACCTAACGTAGCTTTCCCAGGTTAGTTATGCCAAATCACAAAACTTTCCGTAATGTGGAAATTCAAGTTACAAAAATTATTAATGGAGACAAATGTTTTCTCCAAGTTAACATTGCCTTATGGGCAATGACCAAAGAATCTGATCGTAGCAATATATAATAATCATAGCTATATATTAATATACTGAAGTCCGAGACATTGAATTTTGAAAGATAGATGTTTAAAAGCCAAAGTGAATTTAGAAAAGAGTGACGTGCCTACACAATAGTTAGGCTATTTACCTTTTAAGCCCAGAGTGTAATGTGTAACTCTACTCTGGACTCCGACCATTAAATACCCTACGGTAATCATGTGTTCTCAGTGAGCGGAGTAAAAAGGGGAAGGGGGTGTTCGAGAACACACTCGAGAGCCTGCGAGCATTGGTCACAAGCACAAATACAGTCCATAGAAGTTGTACAACGTGCCTGGCAGCTCGCGCTAATCGACGTTCACTTGTCTGTTTGTTCACTTGGAAGAAGGGAAGGGGGTGGGGGGCTCTCCCAACATGGCCAGCAGCAAGCCTCGAACTCTGGCTAAGTTGAATGTGAGTTTTGTAGTGGAGTGCATCTCAGGTTTATTGTAGAAGAGTCGGAAAGAGTCAACTGGGGCTGGCATGGTGAGTGATACAACTTCTTCTATGTCATGTTGTAACAAGGTTACAACACAATACACTACCGACAAACCTAGACATGAATATGTGGACGGAGTAGTAATTTGAGATAAGGCAAAATATTCGTAGAATATAAACATTCGTCATAACTCACTCATCCACACTATGAGGTATTTGATGAATGACAAATATTCATTACTTGGGATTCGCCAAATACCGCATGTGTAGCGCCGGCCTAAGAGAGACTAGGAAATTGGAGGCCATGATAATGAAGTTTGTGAGGAGCATGTTAGTTGTCACAAAGAGAAACAAGACTAGAAACAAAGTTATCTGTGAAAAAAAGTGGAGGCACAGGAGTGCATAAGATATCAAAGGAAACAAGACTGAGATGGTATTGGCATATAATGAGGATGGAACAAGAGGATTCCAAAGAAAATGTTGAAAATGTATTATGTTGATAAAATACCGCAAAGGAGGCCTAAAAGAGATGGGAGGAACAGATAACAGAAAGTGTTCAAGCGAAAGGAGAATAATGGAAGGAATTAAAGGACGATGCATGGTTTAAGGATAGAGGAAGTTGCAGGCATTTTATTAAACTGATTTGGTCACAGGCTGGAAACAGTAGTTGATGTTGATGAGGCCAAATGCGTTTGCTATCATATATTTGAGCCTTGTCATGACTGAGAAAACACAATTTTATAAATTCTTATTGTGTTTGGTTTGAATTACACTTGGAGGCAGGTGAATTCACAATACAAAACGAGTTTAAAATATTTTTGAAACACATACTAAGGCTTAATAAGGAGGGATAAGATTAATTTGTGAATCAATCAACTATTGATTCACAAATTGAGGATTTAAAATATGTTAGGTCAGTGAGACATAACAATATTAAAATATCTTTATAAGGAAAACCCTCTTTTACTTAACGAGGTAATTGTATTAATTTTCTTCAACAAGCAGCCATTACCTCTTTGTTCAATGGAAGCAATCTAAAGTGTCACGTGTGTTTTTCTTTTCATTTTAAATCCCATATTCTAATCACTCCTTTTATATGTTTCTATCCACCTTTCCTTTATTTTATTCCAAATATATTTAATAACAGTGTTATAAAACCTTTCTAATAACATAGTTTGGCAATTGTGTTCTTACTCATTCTAATTGATAGAAAATAGGACTAATAAACATTGAAATATATTATAAACTAATGATGGAATCTTGACTAAACTTTTGACACACTTATGCACCCAAATATATGTCTTTCATATTATTCTTCCTTTATGTCAGAAGTCTTCTTAGTTAAGAGAGAAATTAATTAATTAATAGGTTTTTTTAATGTATACCATGCATAGCCAATAAAACAGGCAATTTTATATACCTGGAAAAAAAAATCAGGGAAAATACGAGAAATTAAAAAAAAACTAGACTATTTATTAGTTTTGGCTGTATAACTTTTTTTACATCCATTACAGTTTCCAGCCTATGGCCTGGGTCAATTTTTTATTCAAGTCATATATTTTCCACTGCCTGCTGACTAGGACAGGCACAATACCCAGTTCTCGGCCATCAATTTGCCAATGATAATTTTTTTTGTCATGCTGGGAATCAAACCTGGGAGCCTTAGCTCAGTTGGTAGACAAGCTACCAACTTAGTGTGTAGTGACGGATTGGGTATATAACTGCATGCTTTAACTAAGCCTTTCCTCTTAAACCTGTCTTAAACACTAACTGCGTGATTTCACAATATTAAATTGTAAGAAAGATTAAATTTAATTCCTCTCTACTTCTACATAAAGCATGCATGTCAAACTTGCAGGCTCTATGCGGCCTTATTCGTGATTTTATGGTGCCCACGGACATTTTGATGAACTGGACTTTTTACTAAAGAACTCGACTCGATTATTTTTATAAATGTCATAGAAATACAACTCTTGAGAATGTGATATTTGGGAATTTGGCATAATTTAGAAAAATCTGAGGTTGATTTACCAAACTTGTATTCTTTCTTCAACATGGATAAACTCCCAAGAATTGCTGAATTTGTTTACAATGTTTGGTATCACATAAGTATGTTAAAAGTTGTTTACTTAATTGAAATGGAATCAAACATCAAAGAAAACATGGACACACAATTATCAACAGTTATGAAAGTGAATTTATCACATATTTTTGCATAACAATAACAACATTGCTTCAAAAAAAGTTTCAAATTTTAAGTAAAACTATGGAGTGAGTCTTTTTGTTATAAGGGATTTATTATTTTATTATTAAAGTAATAGTTGGAATTATTTTCACTTAAGTTGCTGATTTTATTTTTGTTAGTCCAGCTACTTAACATTTCTAAATTTCAATGTGGCCCTTATGATTTAACGAGTTTTACACACCCTAAGATGTCCGGAAAAATGGCAACTCCTAAAATACACAATGGATTGTGTATTAAGAAAATAGTGCCAACCATGACTAAGCTACAAAAACATGTTAAATATATATTTTTTAAATTCCGCTTCAACTTAGGACTTCATTATCATCGTCATCATCATGAATTACTTGCAGCCACTTGCTGGGTTTGTTTGGAACATAAGCCTCTCCACTGCCTCCTCTCCTTCCACCACTGCTCTCTCCTCCACGCCTCCTTACTCCCTTTGACCATCTGTCCCTTGGTCCTCCTCTCAACCTGCTATCCAACATCCTCATGGGCATCCTTTCCCTCTCCATTCTTCTCACATGGTCATACCACCTTATCTCTGTCTATACACTATCCTCTCCTGGACTGGGTCTTCCTTTACTATTCTTCTTATTCTCTCATTGCTCATCCTATCAAATTTTGTCACACCAATCTTGCTTCTCAGAAATCTCATTTCACTTGCTTGCATTTTGTTCTTATCATGTTCCTTCATTACTTACGTTTCTTCAGCATATGTCATATGTATGAATATGTAAAAATAGTACTTTAGTAATTGTATGACAATCCTGCTTTACTATATATTTTCAGCTCTCTTGAGATTTGATTTCTCCAAAATGTGTTTTTCAACATTGTAGATTTAGTTTCTTTTTATTTTGTAGTTAGGACCATGATATCTTTTTTCATGGATTTTATTTCAAGTTTATTATACCAATATTTTTATATATATTTAGGGAGCAATGGTATTTATTGATGTGGATAGAAATAAAGTTTGAAACGTGATGGTGGAGGCTGAAGTGGAAAGAAGAGTTGTAATGATTGCAAATAATTAAAGGAGGAAGATGAATGTATTTGACTAAACTGTACCTGCCACAGGTTGTAAACATTTGATAGTAGTTATTATTTTTATGGAGCCTTTTCTAAACACATATTGTGAAAGTAAGACCTCTTATAGCAGTATGGTAGGGCAAAACTGAGGACTTGGCTACTTACTAAATAGATGGAAGGGGGAGCATATTTATGCAGATAATGAAAATCTGTTGTCAGCACTATCTGAAGTGGAATCAGGGTCCTCTAGACATGTGGATTTGGGGAAAGATTCATAAAAGGAGAATTGCAATTCCACCATTGACCCCGTTCCCTTTGGTGATGGCCAAGTCACATTTATTGTAAGAAGATTGAGATAGTCAAAGAATGCCATTAGTGGTGTGCGAAGTTGACTTTTTTAATTCAAAGGTAGTTCAAATCAAATATATGAAATATCATTGAAGCCAAATCAAAGTTCAAATATCTTTTGTTGGTTTTTTATGTTTGAAAAAATACTATATTGTGGGTATTTATTTAAGTTTATGTATTAAAATTACTTGGGAAAATTGTTTATTGCACATTTGCTTTTGATATTTTATTTTGATAAATTGAGTTACTATCACAACTTACAATTCAATTTAGATTTTTTCCTTGTTAATATCTATTGTTAATGTATATAACAGCTAAGACTAGCAGTAATTGAACACAAACTATATATTCTAGCTGTCAACATTTTTATTGACAAATTGTTGAAGCCTGGAATTTTATTTTCCCCTTAAACAAAGTTAAAGCTATATTTGTTTTGAAGTCAAGTTGAAGTTTCAAAGCTTTGCACACCCCTATATATTCTCTGCTTCAATTAGTTTCATAAATATAGTTTTTACTGAAGCATTATGCTCGCTTCAACTTGTGAGCCCCAGCATTCTCTTATTCCCACCATCTCGTTGCACCACCAGCTGGTGAGTCTGCGATTGTGGTAGCGCAAACGTGGTTCTCTGGTTCCTGCTAGGTTGTCGCACCACCAGCTGACATAGCTGTGATCCTGGTAGCACAGATATTGAAGCCTGTCTTACAACCCGCGTGGAAGAGCTTGTTGGCAGTACCTCTTTGATTGAGTTTGTGGGAAATTGGAGTAAACTTCTTCTACACTGCTGGACTAGTCATTCACCGCATGGATGTGATTGGTTCCCAGACCTAGTGGTCGAGCGCTCGGACTGGGTTGCTATGCAGCCTCCGTTGGAACTAGGTGGCAATCCGGTTTACCGGCTTAAGAGCCAGAATAGCTAACGCCAACAAGAAGAGTTCTACAAGGAGCGCGGCGGCGCATGGCCGAGGCCAAAAACAAACTTTGGATTGTGCATTTACTCGTTGGGAACCGAGTGTGTACATATATATATTTCAAGACGTTCGATGTGGTGATTGATGCGCTTCCTCTTCACTATTTTTAGAGCCTTGGACTTTATTTACTGACAGATTATCGCCAAAAGGTCATTTTTAGTGCCAGTACTGGACTGGACTCTTCTCACATCATCGACGTCATCTATGCATCAGATTTTGGGGTTATACCACTTATTCTTTCATCGCCAGTTGTTATTATGGCTGTTATTGTCAAGTTTATTTTATTTCAGATGTATTAATTTTCATGCTAAAATCTTTCCATTGAACTCTTCAGACATGAGGAATTTATTTATAAAGAATAATTGTTTCTGGACTTCACCCTTTAAATGGTTTGTTAATTGTTATTGGTTTCAGAGATTCTCTCTTAAAAAATTAACTAAATAATTAATAATATTCCTTGGCAACTCATTATTAAACTATAGCATTCAACTCTCTGACACCCGCCTCGGTGGCGTAGTTGGCTAACATGCTTGTCGTGTTGAGCTCGACTGTTGAGGATAGGGAGATCGAGGTTCGAATCTCGGTCGGGTGAACTGGGGGTGGTTTTTCCTAAATGGTTTTCCACTCTCCCTCCACGCAAATGCGGGTTAACTTCCTCTAATTCAACCTTCCCAATTCCTAATCCATTAGCATAATTAGTACTTAAAGCGTATAACCCGAACAGGTAGTAAGACGCGGTGCTAAATATTATTATTATAACTCTCTGACACTTTTGTAATTTAATTTAAACTATTTGTTTTTTGTTTGTTTAATAAAGTATTTCAAATTTTGGTATATTTGGTGCTTTGTATTAGAATTTGTGATTTCCCCCTTAAATACTTTTTGTATTTTATATATGAAATTTGTCACCTCTAACAAGACGTGTATTAATCACAACTTGTCAATGTGGGGAATGCCTGGCCTTAATCATGGTTCGGATTCCACGTTAAACTGTAAGTCCTTCATTTCATTACACATTAGCGTAAGTGCATATAACCTGAACGGGTAGTAAGACGCGGTACTAATAATTAATTATAATAATAATAATATACGAAATTTGTAGCTAACTCAAGATTTGGGTTGTAGTTACATTACTAGCATAAGTAACCAGCTTTTTCTGGTGTAACCACACAATGGATTGCGTGGTTACCACTCCCAAAACTTTTATTTTCTTCAGACATAAAGAGAAAAAAAATTATTTCTTCTAACCAATAAATTAGAAAGGAACGTACTTTGTGACAATTAAGGTTGTTAGAAAAAAGTTAAAATACTTAGATGTTAAAAGACATTATTAAGAAAGATTGACAAAGAAAATGTTTGGAAAAATCATAAGCTGAAGAAAGCTTTAAGAAATACCAGAACAATTAAAGTATAGGATTACAGAGTAAGAATTAGAAAAAAATAAATTATTGATCTAGGACCCCGACAGTATGAATAAATACAGTAGTCCTATGAAAAAATATTTAAAACCTAATAAAAGTTAAAACACTGGAACATTAACAGTATAGTTAGATAATAAGAAGGAATATATATTACACCATTACAAAATAGTGAAAGAGACTTATATATATAGTAAAGGAATGGAAATTCCAAAAATACTGTAAAAAATTAATTATTATTATTATTAGCACCGCGTCTTACTACCCGTTCGGGTTATACGCACTTACGCTAATGTGCAATGGTAGGGTGATTGTGAGATGAAATGAAGGACCTACAGTTTAACGTGGAATCCGAACCACGGCGGAGGCCTGGCATTCCTCACATTCACAAGATGTATTGTCAGAGGTGAAGGAAGGGTTTGGTAATCTGATAAATCTTTGCCGGGACCGAGGATTGAACCCCGGCCGCCAGCATAGAAGTCGGACACCTTACCCCTAGACCACCAGGTCACCCAAAAATTAATTAAATATACACATTAAAAATATAAAGTATAAAAAAAAAATTCTCATAAGGCTCATAGGTTGAAATAACTAGTGATTAAAATAGGAATAATTTATCTGTGATAGAAAGTGCACATAGGTTCAACCAACCTTAAAATTATAAAAAACACAGATAAAAAGTCAAAAATGTTTAGTAGTCATAAAGCATTAGAAAAAATTATTGAAATAAAGAAGTGATAAGAATCAAAATAAACCATTAAATACTGTTAATGAAGAATGACAAAAGGACGTTCCTTAATGGAGTATTTTGGTTCCTCTCCTTAAGATTCCCACACCTTTAGGCTGGATTGATGATGCGACTATATGTTTCAGCTTTTACCAGCCATCTTCAGGTCTAAGTATTGGGTTTAGGTGTGTATCCCCAATGTAAAACACAGAGTAGTCAAACTATTGATATAATTAGATCTCCACTCATTGCAAAATAATTTTCCATGGGGTTTATTAGTCAACTAATTGACATCGTCCACTCTATAACAAACCAAAACTATTTTCAGTTTAACAATAAGTTTTATTCACAATCTGATGGCCTAGTCATGGAATCCCCAATATCCTGTATAGTATCTGAAATCTTTATGCAGACCAATGACCCCAAAATTATCAATTACCTTACCAAGTACATAAACATTCAATTTTTCTGCAGATATGTTTACCAAGTACATAAACATTCAATTTTACTGCAGATATGTTTATGACATATTCTATGATATCTATGATAATATCCTTGACCACACTTTATTTCACAATACTGATATTTTGAACAACATTCACCCTAAACTGATATTTACTATTGAACATGACAATAACTTATGTTACCTAGAGCTCAACATCTCTAAAACCATGACCAATACCTTTGAATACAAAATCTACAGGAAACCAACCCATACAGATGCTATTATACCTAACAATTCGAACCATCCTTATTCTCATAAACTAGCAACTTTCAATAGCTTGGTTTATGGAATACCACTCTCCAAGAAGAATTATAAAAGTGAACTTAATGTCATCAAGAACATTGCTATCACAAATGGATATTCCCACTCTATTGTATATAAAATCATTCAAAAACAAAAAGCCCAAATGACAAAGAAATCCAGCCTCTCAAATATTTCTGACAACCCTGACCAACCTAAATGGATTAAATTCAATTACACAGCATTGAAACTAATAAAATCACCAAGATCCTACAAAAACATAATATCAAGATAGCTTTCGGAACCAACAATACCATCAAAAAACATTTATCAAACTCCAATCTTAACACTCAAAATATTTATAGCAAAAGTGGAATTTATAAATTAACTTGTGACTGTAATGCCGCATACATTGGCCAGACTGGGCGGGCACTTTCAAAACGCTATTTTGAACATATTAGCGACTTTAAATATAACAGAACCAAATCTAAATTTGCTGAACACTTAAAAATTTCTGGGCATCAACCAACTCCTATTACTAAATGCATGACCTTACACTTAAGGTCTAAAAATTAATATTGTTGAAAATCTCCACATTTATAATGCTTCTCTTCTTCACAACACCATTCTTAATGAAATAACAAAATTTGAAAACCAGTCTCTTATCAACACAATTAAATACTTTCCAAGACATACAAAATTTAAAAACTCAAAAAATTTGTCATCCAATCCTTCCAATCAAACCTTGCCCTCCTTCCATCGTAGTTGAGACCTGTTTGGGCTAGTGTCGTGAAGATTAGAACCTTTTCTTTCTCTTTTTCAATCCTTCCTCACCCCTATCTTTTTCATCTATCTCTATCCAACATTTATTACCAACAGACACACCAGCGGCATCTACAATACTACACTCATCTTTACCTTTCATTTACGTTGGCACCAGGACTTTCTGAACCTTCTTTGCAATGTTATAAAATTATGAAGTATCTAGACTCAGTTACTACTCTGTGTTTTACATTGGGGATAACACCTAAATCCAATACTTAGGTAAGCTTGAAAGTTTCTTTTTCACTAATAATTCATTCTGGTTATTCACGTTTGTCTAATTTAACCTTTGTATTTCTAATTTTTAATGGTAGTCTCCCTTACTCAGTTTCTTGTCTTTAGCTTTTTTGTATTTTTCTATTTTTATTTTCATTTCACATCCCATTTCTTAATATTTGAATTGGTTTGTCTCAGACCTGAATATGGCTGGTAAAAGCCGAAACATGTAGTCGCATCATCAATCCAGCCTAAAAGCGTAAGAATCCTAAGGAAAGGAACCAAAATACTCCATTAAGGAACGTCATAAAAAAAAATCTTATAAAGTGAAATAAAATGTGTGTCCCTTCTTATTCTTCTCTTGTGTTCTTCCCTCTCCTTCCTGCTTCTGTACTTCCCCTATCCCTTCTGTTGTTCTCCTCATTATCCAATTGTAGTAAATCTTCCCTACTAAAAAATAACACTCATCTTTCCTTGCCAATTTGGCGTCCCAAACCTGTAAAACCTCCACCCCATCTGGGCCGCTTAAGCCACCGGTTGACCATTTTCCTCCTTCGCTATGATGTTCACATCAAAAGGCCAAGGAGCTCGTTCCGAGTGAGGTGAAAGGTTAGGTCCCCGGTAACCATGATTACTCCTAGTCGTAGACTCGTTCCGGTGAGATGACTGTTGGGGTTCATTATTATATCTTTGGTCCCTCTCACTGGAGTAAGGGTGGTTACGATCATTCGGTCTGTTATCTCGAGGTGGCCTCCACTCCCTCGCTCCAGGATTGAGGCACCCCCTGCCATTAGGTCCTCTATCTGGACGACATTGGGACGAGTTGCACCAACCTACATTACCACCCTGGTCAACTCTAGGGGGCCTGTTTCTCCGCCATAGGCCTTCTTGGCGGAATCTTTCTTGAGAACCGTGAGGTTCCTCATCCCTCCTAAATCCTCCACTACAGTGTTTAGTGGGTGAAGACTTGGACGACATACCATGGTCACGCTTCCGTTCTTCTTCTAGCGCATCTAGTCTTTGGAGACCCGCTCTAAACTCCTCTAGTGACTCATATGAAGTCCCGATGAGCAACTCTCTGAGCCTGAAAGGCAACTGGTGGGTCACCATGTGTACAATTTCGAAGTCTGTGATTTGTGACTCAAAGTGGCGGCTCTTGGCGTAGATGTCCGCTAAGTAGCCCTCTAGGGTCCCTCCTTGCTCGCTGATATTGGGAGGCATGAAGTTTAGCGCGCAATTTTCCCTCTGTCTCAGTTGACCAAAACATTCCCAGGAACTTCGACCGGAAATCCATCCATCCCGTAACTCCCTCCTTACTAACCAACAACCAAGGTACGGCGTCGCCTATTAGAGAGTTTCCAGCAAGTTTCACCTTCTCTTTGTTGGAAAGGCGGTGACCCTCAAACAACTCCTCTAGGGCCGTAATGTGCTCTACCGGATTTTGTTGATTCCGACGGCTGAACTGGGGAAGTCGGTTCTCCAACGAGCGCTCTCCTAATAAATTTAGTAGGGGTGACATGAAATTATCCAGGCCAGTGTTGTGCCCCGTCCCTGACCTCTCGGTGATGCTAAGAACTTGCACCTGTAGGTTCGCTAACGTCTGCGTCGCGTCACTCATCTTGCTTTCAGAGTATTTCCTGGGCTCGAACGTGGTCCCTACTCTTCTCATCCAGTCCGGAAATGGCTGAATGTACGGCGGTTGTAGTCCCTAATTGATTCTCTCTTTGCGAGTGCACTTCTAGGTTCAATGAGTGCAAACCCTCCTCTAAAAGTGTGGTTTGGCATTTTAATCGCTCGTCCACCACCTTCCGGTTCGACTCCAGTTCCTCGACTCCAGGACCTCGGCTAGTTCAAGAGAAACCCGCTCTTTTGAGACAGCAATCCTCACTTTCAAGTCTTCCCTAGTACGGACTAATTCGTTAGCAAACTCGTTTCTCAAAGGGCTTGTCAGTGTCCCTATATAGGTTTGCAGGTCCTCCTTAGTCTGCTCACGGCTGTCCCTTAGTTGGCACTCTAAGTTGTTTTTTAATTCCTCTTGTCCTGCCCTCATCTGTTCCTGGCTAGCTACCAGTTGTCCTAACAGCTGTTGGATCCCCGCTAGATTATCGGGAGGGGGTGTGGTAGGAACCTGGACAGCGGTGGTTTGTATGCTGGGAGGGGAAACAAAAGTGTGGGGTAGGTCAAGTGGAGAGATAGAGGTGGTTGGTATGTCAGGTGTCCTAACCTCATCCCCAATTTCCTCTAACAACTGAGGAATCACAGTTACATCCTCCTCAATACTTTGCAAGATCTCCTGTGACTCCATCTTAATCGTATTCGCAGTTTGACTTACCGTGGCATCCTTATCTCTAATTTTACTTCTAAGGAAATAACCTGCCGGTTTCATACCTCATGACCTAACCACAATTTAATAACATTTGTCTTTGTGAAACCTTTAGTAAGATACATTTTTTCCCAACATGAAAGTGCCACTGTGAAATTTTAATCTTTATTTTTTGATATTTTAAATATTTAATACAACTTTAACAATAATGAGAATGGGTATTTACATAGAAAAATGGGGAATTAGATATATATATTTGATTACATAAAACAAAACAACAATTACTTCTCTGCTACAATATCTCAGAGTAAAAATTTGAAAGAAAATTAAATCTAATATTACAAATTAATTGAGCACGGGACTCTCTCTTTCTCGGAACCTCTGGGTCATGTTGGAAGAAATATATCTTTACCGTTAATCTCCTCAAGAACATTAAAACAATTAAAACTAAAATAAGGACATTGTATTCGTCGAAGTCGTTATGCAAAATAACCAAATGAGTTTCTTTCTAGAATTAATGTTGAAACAAAACAAATGTCCCCAAGAAAAATATTACGAAGTAAATTAAATTATAATTAATGTTAACCTTTGAACTTTGAGCAGTAAAATGTTAATCGTTGAATGCAGTCTAGTCGATGTTATAGTATCCAACAAAAGAATCACAATTTAAGTTGAGCGTTAATATCACCTTGTGTTAATTTCCTCCGGCATGTAGTCTTCGGCGTTGAAGAGGCAGATGCTAGTAGAATCTGACAATCTCACAAGTCTGACTCGTTCTAGAAGCTATCAAAGAAAACTCAGGACATAGTATTCGTCGCTAATAAAGCACGGCCTTTCTCACCATCCTTTCTTCAAATCAGTACAAGAAAAAAATACCAAGAAAAGAAAAAGTATTTTCGTTTTACTTAAAAACTTTCGCGTCTCTTCACTTTTTCTTTCACCACAACAATGTCAACAAACAAAACCAACTTGCTTCTTTTTACATCTCTCCCCTTCCCCACTGATGGAGTCAATTTCTTTCCTCCTTGTATGAAGCGGCCATTATTCTTAGGTGTTTCCTTCGACGCAATGCAATGTCCTTTGAAAATAATAAGTTTTAAATAATAATCACTTAAGGATAAATTAAAGTTAAATCAAATATAAATTGACAGAATTAAAATTCTTACACTGTATTTTATAATTTTAAGGTTGGTTGAACCTATGTGCACTTTCTATCACAGATAAACTATTCCTATTCTAATTACTAGTTATTTCAACCTCTAAGCCTTATGAAAGTTTTTTTATATCTTAATGTGTATATTAAATTAATTTTTACAGTATTTTTGGAATTTCCATTCCCTTAATATATATATATATATGTGTGTGTGTGTGCGTGTGCGTGTGTCACTATTTTGTAATGGTGTAATATATATTCCTTCTTATTTAACTATACTGTTAATGTTCCAGTGTTTTGACTTTTATTAAGTTTTAAATATTATTTTTTCATAGGACTACTGTATTTATTCATACTGTCGAGTCCTCGATCAATAATTTTTTTTTTCTAATTCTTACCCTGTAATCCTATTCTTTAATTGTTCCGGTATTTCGTAAAGCTTTTTTCATTTTATGATTTTTCCAAACATTTTTTTTGTCAATCTTTCTTAATAATGTCTTTTAACATCTTAGTATTTTAACTTTTTTATAACAACCTTAATTGTCACAAAGTACATTCCTTTCTAATTTATTTACATTTCTCTTTACTAAAATTAATATGAATATAGCAACAATCTTCTAACCAAGTTTTTAATTAATTTAAAAAAATCCAATCCAAATATTATGATCCTGGCTCAAAGGTGCACACATTTGTGCGTACATGTTACTATTTTTTTAATTTCAGATCTCTGCGTGTGGTATATATCACACAACGTTCATGACACACACACACACAAACAAACTCTTCATTGTATATTAATATATAAGAGGATGCACTAATCTCTGCCTTACAGCAATCAAATTATTTATTTAGATTACCCTCCTAACAATATTCCAAGTCCACTAGCCTGAAGTGTATGGCTGTAATTCAGAATCTCATTCATTGTAGTTTGTTTCATAAATTTCAAAGTGATATAACTGGAAAGTTAGTTTTAAAATTTAAGACTTAGATATATTGCTCAAAATTATATAAAAAGAGTTGATTGATAAAATTTGTTAAGTTAATTGATTTAATAAAATAAAAATTAAGATCAAAATGTATAATTAGGTTAACTTATGGTAATAACATATTGTCAAATAATGAACATTACACACTTAATAAATAAATAATTCATTATCAAATTAACAGCATATAAGGTGACAAGTCTAAAATACATGAACCACATTAAAAATATTTAAACCTTACAGATAACAAAACTGATTAGACAAAACAATGTTCAAGTTCATGTAAGCTCAGAATTCAAATAATAATAATTATAGGTTATGATTAAATGACTTTACAATATGCAATATTTAATGAAACAATGTTTAAAGTATATATAGGTATTAGAGTTGACAAGTATAAAATTTTAATTTATAGGTTAACCAATTTGAACTGGATATAATAATGTAGAGAATTTTGTAATATTCCAAGTTTTAACTGTTATTTCTGTCCCATTACTTCTTTTTGCATTTCCAGCATTGAAAAGACGCTGGAATACTCCATCTATAGCCTATAAACTAAATGTTATACTTGTCAACTCTAATACCTTTCAATCCTAAATTTTTATAGTTTTTATTCTGAACTTACATGAACTTGAACATTGTTTTGTCTAACCTATTTTGTTATCTGTAAGGTTTAAAACATTTTTAATGTGTTTCATGTATTTTAGACTTATCATCACATTATATATACAGCTAAATTGATGATGAATTATTTATTAAATGTGTAATGTTCATTATTTGACAATATGTTATTACCATAAGTTAACCTAATTATACATTTTTATTTGCATTTTTATTTTATTACTTCAATTAACTTAACAAATTTTACCAATCAACTCTTTCTACATATTTTTGATCAATATATCTTAGTCTTAAATTTTAAATCAAATCCACTCCTTACTTTCAACTTGTTTAGAATGTTTTCTAAAATGGTGGAAACTGAGTATCAAATGGAGTTCTTTTGAAAGGTGTGATACATTGAACATATATTCTGATAAATATATTTGATTTTTTTGTAGTAAAACTTAGAACATTATTATTTAGAGACAAAATTTGTATGTTTATCTATAAACTTATATTTGATCATTTTTTTACTCAAAAATAGATTTAAATATTTTTCTAAAAATGTGTTCAATGCTACTCTGTATCTTAAATTGCCCCAGTTGACAGTATAAAGATTTTATTGGTGACTTGATGAATAATTGAGGGATTCGATAAATATTGCTTGGATATATGTGATGTTTAAATGTCAACTACAGTTAATATTTATATAATGAGATTTAATTAAAATTATATATCGTTTGTTCTATTACACTTTGCAGAAGGAGAAAAGCTCTGATTTTAATTAATACTCCAAGAGAAGTTATAGTTTTTAAGTTTTAACATTTGAGTAAAACTTTATATAAATTTACTCTTGAAAATTGTATAGTAGTAAATAAATTAGCTATATACTTTAAATACTATTTATATATTTTCATTAAATATAAAACATAAGCTCTAAAAGTAACTCCTCTTGTTTAATTTTTCACTTTCAGACAACAATGTCTCGACAAATCAAGGTGCTGGACAACCCTATAGTAAACAAAATAAAAGAGGGATGTCCTAACGACATGGACACAATTGGTAGTTTGGTGGTCAATCCACCAGGTTGTGTTTTATCAAATTTGTACCTCAAGTATGAAGACAAAATACGAGACTTTCAAGTAAGAGAAGATGATATTTGGATCATAACGTTCCCAAAATCTGGTATGTTTCCTAATTGGTTTTCTTCTACACTTAAATACTATATTAGAAAAAAAAACATTTTTTCATAAAGTTTAAACAAACAAATAATAGTGTATTCTATTCTCGTTTTTCTCACTTTCGTAAATTAGTTAAAACTACTTTGATTATAGACAGAGCCAACTGGATGAACTTAATTGAAAATAGTATTAAATGCAAACCTAAAGATTTTTGGAAATTTGTTAAAAATAATCATATGAATAAAGTTTTCCCATTCAACCTAGAAATTAATGGCAAGTCTATAATTGCTAATGAGTTTGGGACCTACTTTCATTCCGTTTATAATTCAGCTATTCCTGTCTTACCCTGCCTCGTTATTGAAACCAGTGTGCCCTTGTATCCATGCCACATCACACCCTTGGATGTTGCTAATGATATAAAAAAATTGAGTTCTTCTAGATGTGCCGGTACAGATGGAATTCCAAGTTTTATTATTAAAGGCTGTGCCAGCATTTTCAGCCCTTTGTTAGCCTATATCTTTAACATTAGCTTATCAAATGAAACTTTCCTCTTACATGGAAACAATCTGTTGCCATACCTATCTATAAAAAAGGGGTAAGAACAAATGTTTGTAATTACAGACCAATTTCCCTCTTAGACACTTTCTCCAAAGTATTCGAGAAAATCATACATGAGCATACTTTCCACCGCCTTAAAAATAAACTCTCAGATAATCAACATGGCTTTATAAAAAATAAATCTACTGTCACTAATTTAGTAGAATTTCTTGGGCATGTTGCCCCTCAAGTCTCTGCCCAAGGTCAGGTTGATGCTATTTATTTTGACCAAAGTAAGGCATTTGATTTATGTCAGCATAATATTATTCTCTCTAAACTTGGTAATTTTGGACTTTCTCACTCTTATGTAAATTGGTTCAGTAGTTATTTGCATGAAAAATCATTCATTATTAAAATTGATTCTCACACCTCAAATACATTTTTAGCACCCTGTAGCATACCTCATGGTTCTAATTTAGGTCCTCTTCTCTTTAATGTGTTTATTGATGACATTGGTGAATATTTGAACTCGTCTAGTTATTTACTCTTTGCTGATGATGTAAAATTATTTAAAACTATCAAATCAATAGCAGATTGTATAGATTTACAAAATGATGTAAATGGTATTTTACAATTGTCTTTGGAAAATGGAATGTCTAACAATAAATCTAAGACCAAATCTAAATCTTTTACTAGGAAAACTAATCCTTTCTTTTTTACTTATAAATTGGGCAGTGATAACATAGTTCGTACACTTTGTATTAATGATATTGGTGTCCTCCTGGATAACAAACTTTATTTCCACTATCATGTTGACCATGTCATTTCCCAGTCATTGAAATTACTTGGGCTTATTAAATTTATTACTTCATCATTTAAGAAAGTTGACTGTTTTTATGTCTGTATTACACTCTGGTTATATCCAAGTTAGAATATGCTACTGTTGCTTGGAATCCATTACCTTAACTGACTCTCTTAGGTTGGAAAACGTTCAAAAGAAAATTTGTTGCTGCATGCTATGATAAATACTTTAGTAGCCGGATTTATTATGATTATGACAGAATTCGAAACCTATTAGGGCTCCAAACTCACTTCTCACGTAGACTTTATTGTGATGCCCTTTTTGTTTTTAATATTTTCAATAACAAAATCTATTGCAAATTTGCCCTTGATCATGTAGGCGTTCATATCCCTTCTCGTAATCATAAATTATTTTTTATCGATAGCTCTTATAAGATGAGCCCTATAGGTCGTTGTATCCATAGCGCATAGATTTGTCGAATTTGACTTTTATCATAAAAGGAAAGCTAAACTCAGAGAATTATTTAAGGATATCCCATATCAATCATTTATCATGTAGAGGTTCTGCCTATATTATCTAGACTTACAATATTCTGATCTGTTTTTTGCACAATGTTACTGCTTACTATTTAGTTATTTGTTTTTAATGTTACTTTTTATTATTATTATTATTAACTACTTTTTTATCTTGTAACTATTCATCAGTATATAACATTATTTAGCCATTTTTTGTCTATCATTTTTTCTTGTGTAAATATATGTATTGTAAGGTATGTACGTGTGTACTTTTCAGTGCTGGCCTGTTATAGGTCTTACGCCTGTTGGCCAGCACTATAATAAAGTGAATTGAAATAATTATTATTATTATTATTATTATTATTATTGGAAGGCACAAAATTGATTGTTGACTTAGTTTGCTGTAGGAATATTATGTTTAGGCGAGTGGCGTTGCTATCATATCTTTCTAAATACCCACTGGGTTCATTGATTCTCTTTTGAGACATCTTAGATGCATTCATATACATATTATATATATAAGTAGTTTATAAGAATGAAATCAAACACGTTGGCTCAACATCACACTCATTTAGTTTAATTGATGAGGTCAGGATTCATGTTCTGACTGAGGGTTCTGGGAATTCCTGCAATAGAAATGGTATTATGGACACTTTCTGGAACATATCCTGTTTTATTTGGACTGAAAGAAAAAAGGTATTAAATTTCAAACAGATGAATAAACATTTGGTAAATATTATCTGAGTGTTAATGTTTCTGGCACTTACCCAGGGACTCCAGAACAAAGGGGGTTGGGGAGCCTCAATCCCTCCCCCCCCAGCCACCGTTTATGTTTTTGGGGGCTTGGACTATCATGGCCATATCCAGCCAATAATTTTGGGGGTAAGGGGGTGTTGGTGGGCACATACCCCAATTGCCGGAGGCCATAAACAATTTTAAATGATAAATAGTTCTAGAAGTTATCTGAAGTGTTTTTGATGGCTACATGACAAAATAACTCTTCCTAAAGCTAAGAAAATGTTTAGATATTAAACACCTATAGAAGGTAATCGATGTGTTTTTTATTGCAACATAACACCATAACTGCAAAGGCTATAAAAAATTATAAATATTAAACACCTCTAGAAGCTCTCTGAAGTGCTTTTCACGGTAACACAGCCTCCCAATTTGTACTTGTGCCTTAATTTTGATATTGTTTGAACCATAAATAAAACCATGTATAATATTTTCATTAAATTTCGGAGGGAGGGTTTGAACCCCCAGACACCACGGCCCTGTGAACTATATTAAGCCTTTCCAATATTTTTCATGTATACTTGAAAAGCATGTATGAAATGTTTTAAAAATATTGTTTTATTAACAAACTAATATCATACCATGCATATTATTGGAAATTAATATTATGTCAAGTAGTTTAATGCAACAACAAAAATAAAAATACTTGTAAAATCTCTGTCCTTATCAACCTGGTAATTTTAAGTAATACTTAAAACTACCAGCGTGGTAATTTTAAGAAATACTTAAATATTTATAAATCATGTTTTATAATTATAAATTGAAAAGGGTCAGAAACGGGGCCATATTTATTTTGAAAGACTTTAGAAAGCTTTACACTAAAATCTGCAAACCAGAGAAGTGAACTATACTCCTCTTACGTTGAGAAGAACACACTGATGCAATCGTTAAGCTCTTAAAGATATGCAGGCTTATGTTACTGAATAAGAAGTGTCACTTTTGTGTGCATGGGTGATATTAGTTTAATTACTTCGATAGAATATGGCAAAAAATTAGCAACACTGAATGGTTGAATTTGGCAGAATTGATATGACTCTCTTTTCTCTTCAATAATTTTGAATGGGGAATGGATGTGAGGTTGATTATCATGTAGGCCCTAATATAGTTGCCTCAAATATACGAATAATACTGATTTGTTTTACTTTTTATTCAAAAGTGTTTTGGAACATTACAATATGTTTACATTGTCCATTTACATTATGTGTACATAAGGGGGCGAGGCTCCTCTAGTCGTTGGTATAGCCAAATTTTTGATAAATTTAAACCACTAAAATAGACAACACTTTTTATTAAAGCGTTTATTTTTTTAAATAAAAAGATGTTAATGATTGATTACAATTATCAAACTTCTATATTTAAAAAATTTGATTTGCCCAATTCTGCTATGCCTTTACTTTCAAAAGTACGACATTGAATTTTATTTGAAAGTTTCATTACATCTTATTATGAACCGATAAAGCAGTATTGCTTTTAGCAGAGGTAGAAGTATATGTTGTGTATCATGTGCACATGCGCGGATTTTCACCGCACCCCGGCTCTGCGTGTGGCGTGGTGATAGAACTGACTGCCCACCCATCAGTCTGCTCTAACCAATAGTTTCTACAGGGCTTTCAGAAGGATTAGAATGTTCTCTGCTGTAGTCGATTTCCTTCGAATTTTATTTTCGACATAAAAAGTGAAGTATTATAAGTCAGAGTGAGTTGATTTTGAGATTTCTCAGTTATTCAAATCGAATGAGATTGTTTTTGTAGTAATCTTTCCGCGCTTCATTTATTAAAGTCGGCTCTTGACTTTGTTATTGTTCAATAGTTTTGTTAAGTATGAATTATCATTTTTAATTCTGTTATTAAGTGTTTAACTGATTCATAGCTGTAAATACATAACTCTGAATTATTATTTTACTTCTGTAATCTTGTCTGACAATGGATATACAGAAGTTTTTTGATCAGACCCATGGTAAAACCGTGAAAAAATGTGAAGCTAGAGTAACAACAATCTACGAGAGAAATACCTCCTTGTGGGATTGGTTTGAAACCATTTTTGTTGCCTTCAAAAGGAACAGAAAATTCATTTACTCATCCCTCAACTTTGGAAATAATAGTCAAACAAAAATATTTCAGTGACGATAAATATACTCCTGGCTGTGAAATTTTTGTTGTATGTTATGATTTAGAGCTATATTTGGATAATTCATTATATGTTTAAGATGATTTAAAGTACCAACTGCTAACAAATCCATGGGTAAAGTTTTTTACTCACAATTTTAACAAAGATATAGTCAATTTTGGTAAAGATAAACGCCAATTTCAGAAGAGTTAGTTGGGCGCATATCTCTGGTTGGTATATTCTCCTTTAAAATGTGGTCTTTGTAAATATTGTGTGTTGTTTAAACCTATTTTAAAAAGAGATGTTTTTGGTGCCTTCATGGTTAAATTTCAAAAGGACTTCAAACATTTCCACGAAGATAGAAGGGCACATGCCAAATCCCAGTGGTACCAAGAAGCTGTGACTGATGCCATAAACTTTTGTGATTCTGTGTAAATGAAAAGAAAAGATGTAACTGAACATTTGTACTCAACTAGAACTGAACTAATTTATATCAACAGAACCAAACTTAAATCTATTTTTCAAACAATAATAGTTTGTGGTGTCTATGATATTTCTTTTCTGCATGGACGCAGGAGATAAAATTCTTGAAGACCATATAATGACACACTCAGGAAAATCTAAATATACTTCTCACAGAGTACAACATGATTTTGTAGCGTTTGCTACAAGTACAAACATCTAAGTCGTAAAACAAAGACTAACCCCATTGCACAGATGTCGACCCCAGTTGAGCCAGCTACTGACACTACATTCCCAGCCCCAAATAACGCGCCTGGCCTCAACATCATGCCACGATAGACTGACCCGGCGCCGCCCCAATGTCCATGCGCAAAATCACCCGGGCCAACGAACTTCAGAAGAGTGCCCAAGCTGGTATCAAGTGGTCTAGAAACGTATGGAAGATTCCATCGCATGTGGATTCCTCCCCTTGATTATTCTCTTTGGATTACCACCCCTCCCCTTGTGGTCCCTTCGTTTTGTGTTCCGTGAGTTGTGCTGAATGATATATGACTGGTTTGGAAAATGATAAGAGCACGCTTGGACATGCTTCGGTAATAGTTGGACGAGGCTAAGGCTTCCGTTATTATTTATAAAATGTAAGCAAAATTCTCTGTCGGTGTATTTATTTACTTTCAATCTTCTAAATTCTATTTCGGCATAATATTAATAATTTCTTTTTTTATTGAAATAATTGGATTCTGGTTACACATGATTAAGCAGAGACTTAAGATAATTTAAATATAGGGATATTAATTGGTTATTTATCTCAAACTTTTTGAGTAATAGTCAAATTTGGGTTTGCTTGGTTAAATATTAGATCTTGGAAATGTTTATTAACTGAAATTAATCTTGTGGTTAGACTTGAGTTCTAAGTAGTAAGGTTATAGTTATGAGGTTGGGCGCTAATTGTAAGACAGCGCTAGTGATTAGATGGTTGGAAAACTTTATAGTAATTTTGATTATTGAACACAATTCTTTTACCAGGATTAGCCAATACATTGTTGGTTAATTTTAGGATCGATATTAAAGTTTATTGATATTATATAATATTTTTTATATATGATGAGCCAGTGTAGTACTTTTCATTTGTATCACTACAAAATTTGTTTTGAAAGTTACGGGCAATACTCAAGTCAAATTATTGTTAGTATTGGAAAATGAGGATTCCTGGGGAATTTTAAGAGAAGGTTTTGTATTTACAAATTTTGGAGACTGATTGGAATGAACAATGACTTTCGCGTATGATATTGTTTACCAAGTTAAAGAATTTAATTGTTAATATATTCTTGATTTCTTCAATATAAACTATTGTGTCATGATGAGCATGATGTTTGTACATTATCAATTCAAATAAGGACTTCTTCCTTATTTGACATGTTGCAAATATTTAATTCATTCTTTTAATAAATGATCAATTCTGTTGAATTCTCGATTTGTGCTACCTTACTATTACTTATATATCTTTAGGTTTTATAACTTCCCTAATTTTAAGAGGTTTTTTTGCTTTTGGTGGGTATTTCGGGTGTTCATTTAACCATTTCTGAGGCTGACCGTCAGGTATAGTCCGCAACCAGATTGGGTTGCGTTTTCTGGGTACAATTGTTGTAGTCAGATTTTTCAATATTTTTTATAACTCACACAACTCACTCCTATTGCAGTTTTTAAAAGTTTTTTTTTGGACCCTACTTATTAGGTTTTGGGTTAGAGATAGGGTTCAATTTGATCAACATTTGTGGATCTATAATCCAAGAAACGATTGTAAAAGAGGTCAGTGAATGTGAAGCATTTTCTATGCTGGCTGACGAAATTGCTGACATTAGTGGCAAAGAGCAAATGTCTCTTGGAATAAGACAAAAAGATGCTGATGTCGGTTGTATGATAAAAGAATTCACAGGTTTTGCCGAGCTTGAGAAATTATATGCTATATTGAAATTCACGGAAAAGTTAGGACTAGAAATGACTAAACTTATTGGTTTAGGGTTTGACGGATGCTCCACGATGGCTGGTAAAGATACTGGTGTTCAACAAAGGATCAGAGAGAAATATCCAAAAACTGTATATTTTGATGGTGCATCCCATTGATTGAACCTAGTGGTCAATGACCTCAATCATGTGCCAGAAATCAGAAACACAATTGTAACAATAAAGAAAGTGATCAGTTTTTTTAGGAAGAGCACTCTTAGAAAGAAAAAAGTTCCAAACATTTCTGGGAATTGTGAAGCAAGATGGTCTGAAAAATAAAAGTTTTTCCAACATTTTTCTAAATATTTTGTAATCAAGGAAGCTCTTAGTAATCTTAGTATTAATGATGAGGCAAACCCAGAAATACGCGCACAAAGCTTCCTGTTAGACAGTGCAACATCATCTGTAGTGTTCATCTTGTGTCTCAAAATTATATCCAGGTATTCTTCCTATCTGGAACCAGTTTTGAACAAATTACAGTCTGTAGATTTTGACTTGCATTCTGTGTATCGACACATAAAGAAATAACTTCTGGAGTTTTTTTTTGTAAGCAAAGGATGTAATCGGAAGAAGAATTTGCTGAAATATCTATGGAAGTAAGAGATACATGTGATTTTCTGGAACAAAATACTTAGAACTTCTACGAGACAAACTCATTGTTCGAAAATTCCTGTTGCCACATCACTTGCTTACTACAGATCAGCTCTTTTTATTCCTTACTTAGACTCTAATTATGTTGCTTGAATCAAGATCTACACATCCCAATGAGACACCATTCAAACCAATTTTAATTCATCAAAACTCAATGAAAAATTTGAAAAAATATGTTTTTGTCAAAGCTATGGAAGAACTCTCAGTTTTATGACATCAAAAATCTGGAATTGGAAGCTAGGATCTGGTATGATGTTTGGAAAAACAAGGACTATGGTGAAATAGTTAACCTAAGCACTCCTCACAGAAACTGCATTCTTTCCCTCAGTCAAGAGGGCTCTACTGAATTATATGACAATTCTGCCAACAACATGCACTGTGGAAAGGTCATTTAGCACCCTCAGGTGAGTGAAGACATGGCTGAGGAGCACAATGAATCAAGAGCATTTTTCAAGCTTGTGCTTATTAAATGTTCATAGAGACCGAGTAAAAAAGCTGAATTTGTAAGATTTGGTTCTAAAAACAAGTGAAATCTGCAGTTTGCTTTCTCTGAAAAGTACTAACTAAATATCATGGTGGAATTAACTTTTCCCATCACGATCACAATGTTCTATACTGTAATTATAACTTTAATTGTATAGTTCAGTTGTAACTTCTGTGTTGACAAAAACAATTGCTACAAACCTTTAATTCATTCGAAATGTAGATTTTACATATCATCATCACACATGTAATATTAAGTTTCAATTACATTTTTTTAAATCATCTAAAACATTCATTTGTTCAGGCTTTTTTTTGTAACCTTATTAATAAATATAATGAACAAAAAAAAAATGTGAATTTTTGATAGACCTTTCACATTATAAAATAAGGCACTTGTTCGCTAATTACTGATTCTAAAGCGGTATTTTAGTATCGTGTACATTTACTAAAATATTTGACAGCCTTGAAGGAGGTAAGGATTTTTCTTCCCCCTCTTCCCCCGTAAAAGTACTCATATGGGAGCCCATGTGTATACATACAAGATTGCTAACAAATTATTTTGAAACTATAAAAAGGTGTGGGGATTACAGAATATTACCGTTTCCCAATCTCTTTATTTTGACCAAAATACAATACGTGGTCAAGTAATTTTGGATCAATTCAAAATGTGATAGCAAGAAATCTTGGAAGAGGTTGCTTTGCACACCATTGATAATTGGCCTATAACGCCAACGATGGAAATTAGTATAGTTTCCTTAAATCTGTCAAACAAACTTTCTTACTGTGTTTTATAGATTTTTCTTCAAATACAAAATATATCAAAATTTCTTCCTCTCAGGTGTTTTACAATATCCACTTACAGTATCTTTAAAATAGTGCAAATAGCCGTTAGCCTGGGCTGGCAGTAAGATCCACGGTACACCTAATGTAGGAAGTAATTATTTTGTTGTGTGTGGAAGGAGATCAAACTCAACTTTAATTACAATTAAAAACAAACTTCAGATATCTGAAAATCACTTCAAATATCTGAGTCATTCAATTAATAACTAAATTTTCCTTCTAAATGCCCACTCTTAATAGCTCTTAGGGAATTTTAATTTTTTTAAATCGACGCGAGAATGACTAGATAGTTCTTAAGGTAATACAATTTTCAAATTGCCTGTAGGAGCTCACATCAAATAACTTCAGGGGAATTTAATTTTCCAAAATAAATTAAGCAAAAAATCATACAAATAGGTTATGAACTCTATAGAGGAATCCAATTTTCAAAACCTTGTTAAGGGATGACCACTTAAAAGAGTTTTTAGAGGACCGTTAAGTTTCAAAAATTTCCAGGTAAGAACCAGGTTAGTGACATTTCTGGTGTAGCACAACCAAGCTCCTCTCTTTTTCTTTTTAAATTGACTTATCCCCCTGATGATGATCCCCCCCCTCCCCCCCCCCGCCCCTTATATATACAAATAAGAGTTTTACGAGCACCGGAGAATATCTATACCAATATATTAACAATAGAGTATAACTTTTAATGATTGTTATCCTTGAAAAAAATTTAATTTATAATCCATCCTCTTTATCATGTTCTTACCATACAAGAAAGAAAAGCATGAAAAAATAATCACTTTCAAATGGCTTAAATAGTTATCCAGGGTTTAAAATGTTACCATGGTAGGACCTTCAGACCAACCTATTAGTTGAGCTCCTACTTCCAAAGAGCTCCCGGAGCCCTATTTTAAAGTTTTAAAAACTACTGGATCTACTTTCTTGTATTCATAAGCAAAATAAGATGTTTTATAACTAGGCATGGTGATTAAAATATTGTTAAAATAGGCTTATGGTTTTCTGAATAGAAAAAATAATTAATCAACATTTATTTAAACTTAGAAATATTCTTGTAAGGCCAACTAGTATTTGGTAGGTTAACCTAAAACTTTTGGAGCTTTGGGTATACAACATTTAGTTTTGTGTCCAGAGTGTACATAAGTAGTGTAATCAGTATTTAAAGTTTGTGATGGCTTAACTACTTAATGAAATCACTCACAGGCATTGACATGAAATAGTGAAGGGTGGTTTAGGAGAGATAGGGATACTGTAAAAAATCTTTATATTCTAATCCCCATGCCAGTTACTAAATTACATTTGATTTGAAATATCCCATGTTGCTCTTCCTACAATGTTCTTATTGTACTGTGCATTATGGTCAAGAAAGCCATTGATAAAAATACCTGCTTATATTCTGAACAGGTAGTAAGACTCTATGATAAAAAAAAAGATAAAAGTATAGCATATAAAGAATAATTACTTCAACATTTCAAACAGCTTCTAGGGTCATTGAGGGTTTAATATTTACCCGAGTTGAGCACCCCCACCACACCTATGTTTTCTAAGAAATTCCAGAGCCCCCACCTAAGGACAAAAAATAATTTAAGTGAAATGAAATAATATAAATTATTGTAGAAAAATATTGGAATAAAGAGTTTCAAAGCTTACCAAAGAACCAAAGGGGAAAAAAGATACTTAGAAAAAAGTGAAAAAAGTAACACCATGGTTCACTGTTTTGACACTATAAATGGTTTATTTTAATTTTTATGCACTGGTTTTTGTATTCATTTACTTAATTAGGTTTTTCCACCTGCCTTTACAAAATTTTCTAGCTTACCGAGAAATGTGTTTTTCTTGTAGCGTAGGTAATTTCATGCAATAAAAATTATTGTAGCATACAAATAATCTTATCTAGGGGGTGTTCAAGTATTATATGTAAGAACATTTATGGGGTGGAGGGGGATTTGAGCTTAACATATTTTTGCTGACAAGGGGGAGTGAGGGGTCCGATCAATGCTTAAAGAGAGACAGACAAGAATTTAATTACCAGTTTAATACCGTAAATTTAAACTTATTGTGCAACAATGTTTATTCTGAATTATTTAACACCAATATTTACACCTCTATGTTAATATCTAACAGCAATTTATAAATTGCATAAACAATGTGTTTTTTTCCTGTGAACAGGTAACTAAATAAGTTGACAAATATGTAAGCAAAAGGGGGGAATGGGGGGGTTGGAAAATACTATGTAGGCAATAGATGGGGGTCAAGTGCTAGCGTTTGCTTGCTTACAATGGGGGAAGGGTGTCCAAAATTTCCAAAAATGTGCCTACGTAATACATGAACAGCCCCTAATCTGTATCAGTAAATTCAAATCAATGAATGTACTGTTTATAAACTTTAAAATAAGTAAGTAATTCTAAGTACAATTATGATATGTATTATTCTAAGGTTCTGATATTGGATAGGAATGTTAGAAAGTTTAGCCAGGAAGGCTTGGGTTATGTTACCAGTCTCATAGTGCCCCGACCTGGTAACGAAATCTAAATCACATTTTTGTTAGTTTTGTTTTTCCATTAATAAATAGGCCTACTTTTTATTTTGATATCCAAAACGTGCTAGGGCAGTTGCTCTTCTTGCAGACTGTTGCTTACTTGATGAACAAATTTTTCTCTTTGGGTTTAGATGTTTCACAATTCTAACAGTACATTAAGCACTATCATCACTCTTGAAGCCAATGCACGAAGAAAAAAAAAAAATAAGGGGGGAAGAAAATGAGCCATTCATCTTGCAAGGTAGCCTTCTCTAATGACTCTTCCCCTCTTTCGTTGCAAAGTAGAGCACTTCACTCCACTATTAGTCCCTGGATAGCATTGTCTTCCATTTTTCTCGTTTTCTATTCTGCAGATATATTTGGTTCCGCAGACTTTTTTAATCTAAATTATAGCAGGAATATAGCCATGTACGCTTTTTGCAAATAAATAAAATAGTCTTAACTGTGGACAATTTTAAAATAAACTACTTTCAGATCTAAGAAATAATTTTAAAATGACATAGGGCTATTTTTAGAATTATTTCAGAATGTATGGTTTCTGTTTCAATATCCTATCTAGGAAAAACCTTTACATAGGAAATCCTATTTTGTTTTTCTGTAATGTTACAGCTAAGCAACATCGTTAAGACAAATCACTTTTTCTATACAGAGATTTAAACCAAAGCACCTCAAAAGTAGTCTGACCTTTTCAGAAACAATCTTGCCCACAGCTGAGTCTTAGTACTATTTGAAAAGAGGATAATAGGCAAACATTATTAACCACCATCTTTGTTTTAGGTACAACATGGACACAAGAAATGGTCTGGTGCATCAACAATGGGCTGAACTTCAATGAAGCGAAGGCCACATCTCTTCAAAAACGTGTTCCTTATTTGGAGTGAGTGATTATCATAGTGACCCACACATAGGGTTGCAACGGTAGGGTCTTCTAACTCCTATGCAAAGTCCTAAATGCAATTAAATATTAACTCATTTCTTATTCATAGTTTCTGGAAAAAATACTGTGGTCTAAGAAGAATAGATTCATCATTTATGATCTCTGAAGAGTTGCTTTATTGGCATTTTATTGCATTTTTATTTTATACTTTATTCTTGACATAAGAAATATTAAATACAATTTGTCATAGTAAAATCGCATAAATTGTGGAGGTAAAATCAATAATTTAAACTGGAAAATGGTCTATTTCATATTTATAAACTTATTGTGAACATATCCGAGAATTCCATAACTTTTTAAAACTCTCCCTGGCTTCTGCCCGACTATGTGTTAACAATGTATCATTGTATTATCCTAGTTATTTGTATGAAAAAAATTTGGTTTAGTGAAAAATGTATGTGAAACTATGGGTAAAATCTTTGTGTCAATATTTATTCGGCAAAAGTGATTCAGAGTTTAACATTGCTAATCCAAATTGTGTTCCAAGCACATTCAAAATCAATGTTAATTAAAATAATTAGGGATGTGACCCTCAAATCCTTAAGGATATTTGTTTGAGTTCATCATTTTTTCCAAGACTCAGATTCCAATTAGAGATTCAGGATTAAGAGATAAAATGGAGATTCACATTTGTAAAATAATGGTTTCGACCTATCTTTAAAAATAATTAATGGTTTTGTTTCTATGAACACATTATCATATTATTTTTACAGGCTAAATGCTGTTTCAAAACAATCTTCAGATGTATTTGAATACATTGACCAAATTAAGTCTCCTCGGTTAATCAAGACACATTTACCAATTGAGCTGTTGCCAAAGGAGGTGTGGACCAAAAAACCTAAGGTATTACTGCAATTATCGTCCATGGAAGTGTGTAAATACTGTAGGGATTGTCTTACCATTTCAAAACATCATCATTATACACTCTGTAACATTTCCACAAGGAATAACATAGCTAATTATCAACTTCCACAGTGAGTTCTCCAAAAGAACAAGTCTTACAGGTTTTTAGTAAATGTCTCTTTTTAAGATAAAAGTTGGAGAAAGTCTCTGCAATTCACTTTACTTTTTTTTTTCATCCTTTGGCTAATTTTTGTGATTTTAATTTCTTTAAAGATGTTTAAGCAATTTGGTTTATAATTTAGGCCTGAAGAGTGTTTCATGTGATTATCAAAATAAAACTTTTATTTTTCTGAGGAAAAATTATTTAATGGTAGTTTACTGATAGGAAAAGACCAAAATTATTATTATTATTAGCACCGCGTCTTACTACCCGTTCGGGTTATACGCACTTACGCTAATGTGCAATGGTAGGGTGAATGTGAGATGAAATGAAATGAAGGACCTACAGTTTAACTTGGAATCCGAACCACAGTGGAGACCTGGCATTTCTCACATTCACAAGATGTCTTGTCAGAGGTGAAGGAAGGATTTGGTAATCAGATAAATCTTTGCCGGGACCAAGGATTGAACCCCGGATGCCAGCATAGAAGTCTGACACCTTACCCCTAGACCACCAGGTCACCTAAGGCCAAAATTAAAGTACTGTAAGATGAAGAATATGGATGTAGCGTATGACTTCCAATAGAGAAGTAAATATATGTTACCAACCACTGAAACAGAAAATGGAAATGTATAGTGGAATAACTGGATAACTAGTCTAGTCAACAGTGCAATAAAAATATGTGGTTAAAACAGGTGGAAGAGAGAAAGAAGCAGACACCATGGTGCAATGATAGAGTGAAGCATGCCATAATAAAGAGGAATAAGGCAAAGAAAGTCAAGGATATAGAGGAAGAGAAGCAAAATGAAGGCCTAATAGCAAAAGATGAAATAAAAAAGGAAGAAATAGATAAAGAATAAAGGGATAGAAAACTGCAAGTTAAGAGTTGTACAGGAAGAAAAGGTCAAATACTGAGAGAAGTTTATACAGAAATTAGAGGAAGACCACAAAGGGAATATGAAAATGTTGTTTGGAACTGTAAGGAGTAAAAGATTCAACAAGGAAACTATTAGAACACCACAGAAGGAAGATGAAGTAGTTAGTAATATGAAGGAGATTTGGAATGAGCTGAAAACCTATTTTGATGAACTACTACATAGTGGTATAGTAAGTGGAAAGGAGGAAGAAAACTATGAACCAATTGGAAAAGATACACCAATTTCATGGGCAGATAAGGAAGTAACTTTGTGGGGGATGAAAAGCGGTAAGCCAGCTGGGGTGGATCAATTCACAGCAGATATGTTAGAGCAGCTGGATTACCCGGGATAAAGTGGCTGAACCAGACACTAACAACAATTTGACGAAACAATCAGGTGCCAGATGACTGGACTAAGAGGATAATTATTCCACTGTTCAAGGAATGGAATGGAATAGAAGAAAATGCACCAACTATAGAGGTATTACACTACTTTCTTGAGGATTGAAAATGATGGATAATATTAGTGAAGTAAAATTGAGATCTATGATTGAGACTGTCTTAGAAGAGTAAAAGAATGTATTCTGGGCTAACAGAAGTACACCAAGTCTGATTTTTGCTTTAAGAAAGCTAACAAAGAAGTATTGGGAGAAAGGGAAGAATCCAATAAGTGTTTTTTGGCCTGAAAAGGGTGTACTACAGCGTCGCGAGAACAGCACTTTGGAAGGGTTTATAAAAACTGGGAGTTCCAAGAAATTTGATTGGCAAAGTTTTAATGTTGTATTTAAAAAAATGCCTGAGTTGTATACAGATTGTAGGAGGCGGTTCATAAAGGTTTTAATCCAAAGGGGGGGCTTCAACAAGGAAGTATTCTTTTACCAATGCTGTTTGTAACTGCCATGGATGCTGTACTAAAAGACATTAAAAGAGAGGAGAACCAAGACCTAATATACACAGATGACGCATTTATTTGGGGAAAGAAGTACAGGAACAACTGATTGGGTGGGTCTCCAAGTTCCAAAAGTATAAATGAATGTAAGACAAAGACAGTGGTTTGAAAATAAGTAAAGTCAACTGCAAATGCTGCATATATCTGTAAGGAGAACAACTGGAAACTATTCAAGAGTTCAAATACCCGGGTAATGTGGACTGGATGTGGACCTGGCAAGCTGGAGAGGTTCCATAATTATAATGATTAATTATAACAGATTTTTTTTAAAGTTGGTCCAAACTGTGATAAATTATATGGGAAGATATATGTTTGTGTCGTACCATTTGTCTAATTGTTTGGAAATGTGTTTGATTCACATATGCAAATAAACTGAACTGGTAGTAAGCTAGAGAAAAACTAGATGTAGATGCGAGGATATTATTAGAATGGACCTGGAAGGGATAGGATGTAATGAGATGGACTGGGCAGAACTAGCTGAAGATAGGAATAGGTGGCATACTTTTGTAAGTGCGGCAATTAACTTTAGAGTTCCTAATGCCAGATAGTAAGTGAATTTGTGAGTTTAGGGAAGATAATGTTGTGGTCTATACATGAGGAATGTTTTCAGATCATCTATGTGTCAAGGAACCCGAAGGATGTGTCTATTTCCTTTTATCATCATTTCAAACTGATGCAGAACTACATTGGCTCTTTTGAAGATTTCATCGAGGCATTCTTAAGTGATATGGGTAAATGATCTTAATTGTATATATCTAAAAAATACACAACTTTAAATGAAAATAATATAAAATATGTCATTTAAAAATATAATTGTTATGCTTCTTCCCTCACTTCCTCCTAAGAGGCAGGCCCCCTCGCTAACTCCCTCATCTCTTCTTATTTGTCTAGTTCGGAGGTCCCCAAACTTTTTTGTCTCGTAGACCACTTGCCATGTTTTTCGGTTTTGGGTAGACCCCCTGCTTACCTAATATTGAATTTTTGCAAATTCATCAACTTCAAATGTGTTTTTGACAGCTGGTAAAGTGATACTTACTTTGAAAGATTTAAATTTCTAACTATAGTGAAGTGTAGTGTGAAAAACTTAAAATAACACATGTTAAGTTTTATACATTCATTAATTAAATTAAAATTAAAATTTAGTAGCTGTTAAATAAAATAACTAAGCAAAAATTAAATGTTTTTAGTGGGAGGGATGAACATGATGCTTTAATAATAAATTTTCAACATTTGGCATCGATTTAGTTAAGTTTAATCTCAAATCTCCTCGATTAATGACGTTCAGTGTTTTTTTTTATTGTTATGAATTTGGTAACAGCGCCGAAACCCCTTTCCACTAGGTATGAGGATGGAAAAGCAATTAAAAACTTTCTTGATATATTCCATAATACAGGGTAAGTAACAGGAATGTCTTTTTGAAGCCAGAATTGCTGATATCCATTTCTAAACTGTACCTTAAGGGCATTACTACCACTGGCAACTCTAGAGCTTCGCAAGGATACATGACTTCAGCTTCATTATGGTAGTGTACGCCAAGCAGCCATGTTGTGTCGGCACAGAGGCACAGACGTAAGCTGATACTCCGTGGGTCAACTGTTTGGACTTATGGTTTGATAATTTCGTTGGCTGGTCAGTGATGACTCATCAGAGTAGCAAGAGCCGAGAAGTGTTGATAGCTTGCATAAAGCGCAATACATTCAGTAGAGTTCTCTTCGATTACATTTCTGGCTGGATATCCGTCATTTACGTCCGCAGTTGGGTCTACCATTATAAAAAGTTTTAAGTTTTTATGATTACATCTTTGTTCTGGATTGTTTCGCGAAGAGATTCGTTTGTTCCGTTTTGATAAACCCAAAAATGATAAGCTTATTGTATTGGGGGAAACTTTAAGGTAG
>CABFOW010001847.1:46368-63162 GCA_902141385.1 Timema californicum
ATATTAATGTATTCAGAGTAATAAGTTTTGCCAATTTAAGCTATATAAAATAACGCCTTGGTTTGCATTAATAATGACTAAACTGGTTCAAATATCTTAGAAATTAAAACACTATAAACTGCCTAAATTGCTTTTTTTTAATGAAAAAGATTCTTTTAAAATGGCCGTAAAAAGTGTTTTTAAATGTTAAGTATTTATTTCATCATTCTTGATATGCAATGTGTAGAAACCTTGGGCGATCGCTTACAGCCATTTATTGTTTACTAGATTGTATATTCTGTGTTACTGATTCTGGAAACCGCTAACATATAAAATAAACATAAAGCCTATCCGCCTATATAATACATTATGCTCATTCACGATTTCAAAGCTTGACGTTTTCCAGGTACTGATGGAAGGAACCATTGTTTATTATCTTAATTATATATATATTTATATAGTTTCTTTACAGTTCACAGAGATCACATATAAATCACAAATCTAAAAATTACTACAACATGTTTCAATAATGAAATAATCCTGGCAGTGGTATGAATACCAATATCACTACAATATGATTCTAACTATTTTAAGAGACAACTTGTGAATTATCGTTCAAACAGAAATCTCGCAAGGACTGCAGATTACTTGTGTGTCTGTGATAATACAGCTTGAGTAACTGCTGTGGAGGCGTTCTTGCCGACTAAGCTACACTTCCCTACAAAGTTTTGATCCTTTGAGCCAACTTGGACTTTCAGTGCATATTTTTATGTCATACGTAAATCAAGTTATTCAGTAGAACTTTGCATATTTAAATCTGAATATTTTTTTAATCTTTAGTATACACATCTATAAATCACATGAATACTAATATTTTATATTTATAGATGAATTAGTATTAATAAACAATTGTTTAAATGTGTTGATTTTAAGGGAACTTTAAGTATATTTATCCAGAGTATGCTTATACCTACGGTAAAATCCCAGCTTTATCAAATAGGTATGGTATTAAAGATACTAAATTTTAATTTTCAAAATTTTATTCCAAAAAGTGTGGCTTAAAACTAGATTTGCAAAACGCAAAAATTGAAGCTTCTTACCCTCATAGCTTTTGAATAAAAATAGTTAAAAATAAATCTTTAGTGTGTAACATTCCATAGAATAAAACTCTTTTGAATGATGAAAAAAAATTCTGGACGTATGGCCTTAAAGTTCTTTGTTAGTGCTTATTCCGATCAGTTCCTCTTGTAATATGACATCTGTTTCTTCAATGTCACCATATGGATTGATTATTCACTGTGGTATTACCATAGTAAAAACATCCTCAAACCTAGTTTCAAAATCTGAATAGAGGGCATTTATATGTTGAACGTAGGTCGAAACGTCGTCTTCCTGGCAGTTTGTTTGTAACAAATTGTGAAACTGGGAAAATTCGTTTCGTCCAATATTTTGCTTCATTAGCTTAATTCTGGCAAGAAACACTGAAATGATAGACTTTGTTTTTATCAAATTTAGAATGTCACCTTGTAACTGCAAGTTAACCTCATTAAATTTAGTAAACAAATCTGTTAAATAAGCAATGTCTGGTTTCCACTTGATTAAATTTTCTTTTAAAATTGGATCTTTAGCATCCAGAGTCTCAAAAATTGCAAAAATCTTGCTAAACATAAGCCTTTCGACAGCCAGCGTACTTCAGTGTGAAGGAGTAATTAATGAAAGTTCTCGTCATTTTCTTCACACAACTGCGTAAATAACCGTGTATTTAACGCGTTGCTTCGGATTTGGTTTACTGGTATAATGACTAATTGAAGAGATTCATGCAAACTAGCATTCAGATTTATACCAACTAAATGTTGTCGATGGATGACGCAGTGTATTATTAACACCCTGGGTACATTTTGTTTTAAATGGGTTATAAATCCACGATAGCGCACAACCATGGCAGGTGCTCCATCTGTTGCTACTGATATTATATTTGATAAAGGTATTGCTTTTTCCTTGAAGTAATCCTTCAAAACATTAAATATTTATTTACCTTTAGTGTCGGTTGTCAAAGTTCTCGCCAATAGCAGTTCTTCATGGATTTCTTGATCCATAATAAAACGAACATATGCCAATAGTAATGCTTCTTTACCAGGTAAAGTTGACTCATCCAGCTGTATAGATAAATGGGTCATTTGCAAATAATTACACAAAAACTTTCAATATCATAACTCATTTCATCAATATGTCTTTGAATTGTGTTGTGGCATAAAGGAATTCTTTTAATGTTATCAGATTTAGGTTTGTGTAAAACAGTTTTTTAAACCTCTCCAACGGCTGGCAAAATTGACTTTTTTCCAATAGTATACGGTTTTCCAGATTTTGCTATAAGTAGTGATATATTGTAAGGCGCCCACAAACCATCATAGTCTCTTTGTGACATCGAAGCGAACATTCTGTCCACTGTGGGTCTCTTCTGAAGCTTATCTTTGAGTGTTTGAAAGTATTTCAAATCTTTACCCGTTTTATCAGGTTGACATCTTCTCAGATGATCCTCCAGCTTAGATGGTTTCATAGTGTCATTGCTTAAAACTTTGTTGCATAAAAGGCACATAAGCAATTGTTTGTCAGACAATGGCGGAATGAAGCCAAACCTCAAATAATCAACACTGTACACTCTACTTCTTTTTATATTCAGCCATGTTTAATATCCGTTTTCTGTGAACAAAATTAATCTATTTAAATAAAACATAGCAATAATAAAAAATATTCCTGGTGTAAAATCTTATTGTATTTAAACATGTATTTCAAAACAATGAGTATGTAACTACTAATAACTCAAGTCATGATCATCGACATAATTTATTTATCTTTGCTAACGAGTACAAAACTAAAATTTTATAAAAAATAATTTACTTACATTTCTTTGGCACTCCCAAACAAAATGACATTGATTTGCTTTAATTTGTATGTGCCTAACTACCAGTTTATATTTTTGAAAATATTTTTAATACTATCCTTTTCAAAACTCTCCAGAAACAAATGAACGTATTTGTCTCTCACATTCATATTTATTGACTGATGAATTGAACAAGTCAGTGCAAGTACGAGTCTTCCAGCACTGTCTTTGCGAAGCTCTGAGACAAGAATGGACAAGAATTTCTACTGCATGTATGCATGTAACATGGTGATACTGGTATCATTATGTGCAAGTTTTTACAAGTTCGAGGTGTATTGTGACCACAAAACGAATAGCCTACAACTTACACACTTTTACTAAATATACTAATTTAAATACTATGAAATCCCTACTTCGTTACTAATATTATAATTGCGAAAATAAGTTTGTACACAACACCGTAATAGTGTATTGTTGGTCTGTTTTTTTACGTTTTCCCTTGTATACAAAATTGTAATAGTGTATTGTTAGTCTATTTGTTACTTTTTCCCCAGGTAAAAACTAAGCAACAAATCTCCATGATCTTACTAAATATGTGCGTTGTTTTAAGTAATTGTATGATACCTAGCTTCTAGGAATTAAGTAATTATTCTCAAGGTAGGCCTTTATAATAGGTTGATTCAATAATTTAGACTGATTGGAGGGCTTTATGTTCCTGGGCAGTGTGCCGCAAACTGTTTAAGTTCAAGATATACTTAACATGCCTAAAATGGAATACACATTCAATCCAATGGTTGTACAGTAAATCAGAATTAGGAAAATATTTCCTGGTGTAAACTTATATTTATTCAGCTTTATTTCAAATATTAGGAAATAAAAATAAGTAATAAATGCAGACAACGCACGGCTGCCACTTGTGCCAATTTTATCCATATTATTAGAACAGTATTGTTCTGTCATATTTATTTTATAAGAGATCTTTGATAAAATAAAAGATTGTATCTTCGACAAAACATAAAAGATCTTTTATAAAAATATTTACTCAAGATAACCTGCTGAGGTTTCATCAAAGAAAATGGCTAAATTTGAGAGTTTAACCTAAACATGCAAATCAATTAAATATAACTATCTAGTATCTACACAGTATGAAGGCACAAACTCCACATTCAGGCTATAGCATAAGTGTGTGTTTTTTTAATTAATCATGCAACTTTGTTGACCAGATTTAAAAATATTTATGGGTCATTGGTAAATAGTGTTGACATGATTGGTGCCCATTTTTATAATCATATGTATTGTACAATGTTTGAAGAAAATGTAATGTAAAATAATAGAACACATTTTATCAAAGGGGGTTATCAAATATTTATCTTAGTTAAATTAAATATTACAGTCCAATACCACCCTTAATGAACAGAGATGTGTGAACAGCACACCTAATTCATGAATGTGCTGCAGTGAGATTCTGTGATTTAATCCTGGTTTAGTGTAACAAGGTTTTTTTTTTTTTTCTAAAATGTATTTCCAATATGTACACTTCCTCTAAATTTAATCATTCTCCTCCATATCGCAATAGTATAATCAATATAAGTGGGGGAAAACCCAAACATGTAATAAGATAGGTCATTAAATAATTATTTATTTTTCAGTGTTATTCAGCCCTTTTTGGGGACATGTATTGGGTTATTGGAAACGAAAGGATGAGTTTCCTATTATATTCAACACATATGAAGAAATGAAAAAGGTAAAGACAAATTTTATAATGTTGAGGGACAAGTATGAAATGAGGCAAAGAGTAGGAGTAGAGAGGATCAAATAATGGCAACAGGGGAAGTTGTTCTTTAGGTGTGTAAAATAGCTACAATTGAGAATATAAGTGTCCTTGAAGGTTAAGCATATACTGATGAGGGCGTACTTTGGAGCCATCTCACATATGGAGCAAAAACCTGCACATTAGATAGAAGAGAGACAAGGAAAGGGGAGGCGATGGAGATTAAGTTTGTGAGGAGTATGCTAGATGTCACCAGGAGAAACAGGATTAATAGCTCATCACAATAACTTTAAACAATTATTCATGGTAATGAGTTAATTGGACTTATCAATGCAATTTTAGAGTAATTTTCCTTATTTTATACTTTTTATTTCTCACTGAGAAATTGGGTGGTTAAGGGCATTCACGGTTTCCATGTTTACACTTTGTAAAAATGTTACTATGCAATTTTACATCAATGTTAACCAATTAAAATTGCTACTTTTATATTATTTCAGGACCTTCTTAGTGTAGTTCTAAAGACGTGTAGATTCCTTGGTAAAAGCTACACAGATGCGGAGGTAAAAGGTTTGTTGGACCATCTGAGTTTTGCTAAGATGAAAGAGAATCCTTCAGTTAATTATGAACATGTCATTACAAGAAAACGCCTTACAGAAGATACAAAGGACCTTACGTTCTTCAGAAAGGGTGAGGCCGGAGACTGGAAGAAAGCTATGAGCCCTGAGCTATCAGCACGATTTGATGCCTGGACAGCTGAAAAACTGAGAGGTAGTGATTATGAGGTGGATACAATGTAAACAGAAGGGTCTTAAATTGCCCACAGTTAGAACTTCAAAGTCATGTAGCTCAAAATGTTAAAAGTTGTTGCTTAGTTGTGATGAAATTGATAAAATATGCTGTGAAAGTATAAACATGATGTAGAAACTGATTTTTTATAATTAAAAAAGGGGGGCTGATTTTCCTTCCGTTTGATATAAACCTGTCAACACTTTGAGTGGTGTTATTATAAATATGAGTACGCAGAAAAATTGAAACTTATTTTATGAATATTTAATCAAGCTACATTGTGCCTAAATTATGCATGTAAACTTAAAAATGTAATCTTTCAAATTGGACATACAACTATAATATGGTTCAATATGTGTCGTCGTTCATTCCGTGAATCCTAAATATGGTTTATTTCAAGATATAATTTTTGGGAGTGATGTGAGATTGATTTATGATGCTTCCAATTTTATTTAGATCGACTTTTATTAAAGAATTCAGTGGTGAAGTTAATATTTTGAATAAATATAAGTTAAATAGTTGATAAAATTGTCTTAATCTTACATAATATTACATCAGCTCAGATGGTAGCATGTCTGTCTACTGAACTAGAGATCCAGATTTAGATTCTCGGCATGGCTGAAAAATGTATCGTTGATGAAATGTGGGTTTACCCTTTCACGGTGATGAATTAACGGCTGGCGACTGGCTGTTGTGCCTGTCCTGGTCTTAAGTTAGGACAGGTTTAGCAAGTAGGTAGTGGGAAATATATGGCTTGAATAAAAGTGACTCAGGTCACAGGCTGGAAACATTAATTGATGTAAAAAATTAACTCAAGCCATTAATATTTCTTGACAAATTAATCAATGATTTTCTTCCGTTTACCACAACAAAGCTGCATACTGATATACTGATTCTATGTGTGTTTATAAATGCACATTAAATACCCAATTAATTTGTTCAATTAGATATAATAAAATATAGTAGGAACTTATGAAAATAATGCAAAGACAATGCTTCATTATTCTTTTTAATGTAATCCCAAAACTTACATATGAAAAAATCAATATTAAGTGTATTTCATAACACAATAATATATCTAAAATAAGTGTATATTTCATTTGATAAAAGCATAAAAATTAAATATTCTTTCTATTCATCTCTTAACTATTTGCCTTAAGTTATATAAAAAAGGAATACACTGTGTATTAATACTAAAGATATTTGTACATTTCTAATTTAAGAAGAATTGTACCCGGTTTTATGACAACAGTGTTTTTATAGTATTACTATTTTGATCACATTTTTGATAGACCATGGTAGAATCAAAGTAAAAATATATTTTATCTCATAAAATAGGCTCCTTTCATAAATCCACCAACAAAACAAACTCAAATAATGTGTTGGATAACAAAATGCCTATCATGTGATGATATCCTTTAATATCTCTAAATAAGTCAAATAATTTTGTAGACGACATAAACACCAACTTTAGATTCCCAACTAATATATTATTATTATTATTAGCACAGCGTCTTACTACCCGTTCGGGTTATACGCACTTACACTAATGTGTAATGGTAGGGTGATTGTGAGATGAAATGGAGGACCTACAGTTTAACGTGGAATCCGAACCACGGTGGAGGTCTGGCATTCCTCACATTCACAAGATGTCTTGTCAGAGGTGAAGGAAGGGTTTGGTAATCAGATAAATCTTTGCCGGGACCGAGGATTGAACCCCGGCCGCCAGCATAGAAGTCTTGACACCTTACCCCTAGACCGCCAGGTCACCTCCCCAACTAATATATTTTTCAAAATTGTACATTACCTTCATAAACACCAAATTTGTTAGCTGTCTGCACTTAATTTGTTTATTGTTCCTTTCAAACTACTTTTAATTTAAAATTCATATTGTAGCCTTTTCTCTTTCCTTGTTTACTTGAGAGCCTTAAGAAACCTTTAGTACCATTACTATTCACATGCAATGGGATAATTTTTTAATATCATTAACACAGCACAAATCTGACGCCAACTAACACTGACATAGTGAATTACCAGTTTAGTGATAATGAAGGATGTAAATCCTCACTTGCCTAGTTTTGACCTTTAGTGTATTATTAAATGTGTACAATGATTCCACCAAACCAATAGTTCTGGCATGCTTCTAAAAAGTCCTCTGTAGAAAGGTGCTTTTTTTTAGTAGCAAAATATCCCAATATATTGAGGTCAATACAGTACATCCAATAATAAAACATAAACCGGTTTTTGTATAGAGCTATATTATTTTGAATACAAGAATATAAATATCTAATACAAACCTTACAACAGTTTATGAGCATAGATATCATGAGCTAAATAACCTAGACGAATAAAACAAATTAATTCAAACTTAACTGAAGAGAATTAGTGTTAGTACATCATATTGTCTGTTCTGTTGCCAGTATTTGCCCATGTGGAAGACAAATAAAAATAAATTAAGAACTCATGACAGAGTTATAAGAATAAATTTGATGGTCCCCCCACCAATGTTTACTAAAAGCTTGGACTTTGGGAATTTTGTGAGATTTGAGATCTGTAGTTGGGAAATTCTAGGCTTATTCTGTAACCATTACTTTCATAATAGAAAGTCTTTAACCACAGACTCGTACAGACAAATTTAAAATTTTTCCAACTGTTGATCCCTAAGCTACAAATAAATCCCAACTTCAAAAACCATCAAACATTGAAAGGAGATTCTTTTGTAGTTTAGTGTAGAAAGCTTAGTTAATCGAGTAGTCTAGTAGCACTATTATCAGTAGACAGAGACAACAGCCAATGAGTCTATGTCGAATGTGGTATGGAAACGAAGCATAAGGGAACATGAGCTGCCCGGTAGCAGAATTTCACTCAGCTAGCAATGCTTGAGGTGTCAGCATTGTCAGCTAATGTTTTGTTTATGGTTTAGTGTTTTTAGTTGTAACTTTCGTGGCTGCTAGACTCTCACAGTTTTATAATTCAAATTATCATATGTGGTACAGCCAATGCCTTAATTAGGGCTTTATTAAATTTCAAAGTCATAAATGCAGTGAATGTTATGCAACATTTTATTGTTTTCTTATCAAAATCTGACTTATGAAATAAGGACATTGAGGTTAGCGTTAATGTTTGACTTCTGAAATACACACTAGTTTTTCTAGCAATTATCCATACTAGTTTTAATTGAAATGATGTATCTTATTTCATTGTTTATTAAAATAAGCTTTCATGAAAGCAATTTAAATAGGCTCAAAGCAACATTGAAGGAAGAGGAGTAATAGGGCTGTATTACATTGTTACAACTCATAATTTTTCATTTGTAAACTACATTAATCAAAAAATAAGGTTTTTTTCTACCCTTTAACATTTTCAAATTAGGGATACATTTTTTAATTCGTTATCTAGTGTTTAATTTGCATGAAATTTCATATAACCATGTTTCTTATAGTGCTGATTTTGAATTTGCCATCAGTTATTTAATAAAATGTCAGGGGAAGCCCCTTCACCTTCACACGCTAAATTGCAATATGTTTTGAATAGTTTATTCACATACCAATATTAACATTTTTGGGCAATTTCCATGAGGTTATGAAGCAGGACATTAGTAGACAGGTATCAAAATATTGTAGAGATACAGACACATTCCATTTTTTATTGCTTTATTTTACAGCTGAAAGTGTTTTTAAATAAACATGGGCAAATTGTTAATTCTTTGATAAAAGTAACGAGTGAGTTCTATAGCTCAGAGAGCATACCAGTTAAATATTGCTTCGAAGTGTGTAGTAATAAAGCAGCGGTTTCTAACCTGGGGGTTGCAGCGTGTTTTGTGTGGGGTCACATTATAAAGGTTTTAGCTTTATATTTACTTTTTCAAGAATTTTAATGAACATAGGAAGATGCCTAATTAAAATTTTTATTATTATTTAGCACCGCGTCTTAATACGCATCGGGTTATACGCTTTAAGTACTAATTGTGCTAATAGATTAGGAATTGGGAAGGTTGAATTAGAGGAAGTGAACCCGCATTTTCGTGGAGGGAGAGTGGAAAACTATTTAGGAACCCCCCCCCCCNAGCCGAGATTCGAACCTCGATCTCCCCGTCCTCAGCAGTCGAGTTCAATATGACTAGCGCGTTAGCCAACTACGCCACCGAGGCGGGTCCTAGTTATAATAGAAATGTAAGTTCTTAAAAGTGCTAAACACGACCTATTTATTGATTAGGTTCCTTTTGGCCGTTTCATTCTGATAGCGTCTTGCTGACTTGGTTTACTGTGGCAGCCTTGTAATGCTGCTAGCATAATATAAAATCATCCCCCAACCCCGGGCTTGTTGATTCTCTGTTACTACATATTAGTGGCATGTAATCATTACTATAAGCAATTTATAATGATTAAAACAAGCATAGTGGATATGCGGGTTTAATATAACACTCGTTTGGTTTGGTTTGTTGGTGAAGGTTAAGTATTTTAATTCTGGACAAGGGTAGCTTATCCTAATATCCTTTCAAGCAAATAGAGGTACATTTCCTTTAAGTTTTACCTATCTCACTGGTGTAGTTAACTCTAGATAGTCCAGGTTAGTAGTAATAAACAGTGGAAAAAATCTTTAAAACTAGGATTTGAACGCTTTTTAAGTTAGCAAAGGGTCGCAATGGCCACAGAGAGAAAAGTTGTGGTCACTAACTACAAAATGTTGGAAACTGCTGTAATAAAATCAGTTAAATTTTTTAATCCAAAATACATTATTTGAACTATATCTGCAAATCTAAATAGATATATTTATGCTCATTTGGATATTTAGCTCAGATGCAGGTAAGCTGAAATAGAAAATAATTCAAGTTATTTCCTTATGCACTGAAAAAGCCTTGTAGCTTTAAAAATCCAGTATGAACAAATAAATTTAAAAATACATTTGCCTAAAAGCTAGGGTTCAAGGCTTATCTCCTTTACCATTTGCTTACAGAGTTGGAAAAAACACTGGTTCACTCTGCCTCTCCCCCTTCCCAAAATATATTTCGTCCAACACCCCTAATGAGCAACTATCATATTTGGATACATGTATGCCATACAGGTGCAAAAGAGATGTGTAAAAAGTTAAATGTAATACATGAACAAAAATCAGTGTCAAATAAATTATTACTCTTGTAAAAAATGTCATGAATACAAAGTTGAAATCAACTACTCTGTAGTACAACATGTCACAAAAATTCAAAATATGGCGAAGACTTTGGGGAGTCTACCGGGAAAGTATTACTTTGATAAAAGCTTGGGACAGCTTTGCACCAGAATCACAAATGATACAACACTCCAAGAAAGGCTTGTCAAAGAAGAAAGGAGACCATCTAAAGATGATGCCATAGTCAATGTTTTAGCCGCCTTGACGACAAGAAAAAAGGCGCCAAGAGAAGTGGTGTGTATGTACAACCAAAACAATGGTCAGAAGTAAAATGCTATTACTTTAAAAAGTACATACTGTATTTTAAAATACTGCAGAAAAAGACAAGTGTGCTGAAAGAAACTGGTGAAAACAAAAGTGAATTTGGAAGCCACAGTAGATGTACATTCATTGTAATAAGTGCCTGTAGTGATGAAACCAGTGTAAGCCATGCCTACACCATGAAGGGTAATGATCTGTTACCTAACATTAGCCAGGAGTAGCATATATTGAGTAAGAATACCAAGGATGTCTGGCTCACCGACAGTGGGGAATCAAGGCATATTACTCACCAAAAAGACTGGCTGAAGAATTACCAACCAAGTAAGAAAGAAACAATACACCTACGAGATTATGGTATTTGTACATTAGAGGCCATTGGAACTGTCAAAATCAAGAAATTAGTGAACGGTGTTTTGATAAAGTTTCCTGTAGGTGTATGCACAACCAATAAATACAAAGTGTGATTCAAAGGACAGCATGTTGTGATACTGTCTGAAGACTGGAGGGTTGCAGCCCAAGGTGTAAACAAAATAATGACATTTACCAAATGTTTTTCAAAAAAGATAACAAATGGCAGAGCAGGTATCAATTGAAGAGTTAAAGCTCAGGAATGCCAAAGATTGTTTTCTGTCAGGCGTGTCAACTAGGCAAATCACACCTCAAGCTGTTCACAAAACCAGGATCCAGCAGACCTTCCAAGCCAGGTAAGTACTTCCACAGCTATGTTTGGGGGCCAATGAAAGTATAATTATTTGGAAGTGCAAGATTCTTTCTGACCTTTAAAGATGGCCCATCTCGTTTCAGAATGGTATACTTCATTAGACACAAGTCAAAAGTCTTCAACGAATTCAAAGAACTTGAACAGTTGGTAGTGGACAAATTCGAGAACTCAATGAAAAGACTGAGGACAAACAATGGGAGAGAATACTGTAGTAAAATCATGCTTGAATATATCTCAAAACATGGAATCCAGCTTGATATTACAGCCCCATACACACCTCAGCAGAATAGAAAAGCAGAAAGCGATAACAGAACAACAAGAGTTAACATAAGAATAGTTAAAAGTGGACAAATAATGCTGCACTCGGTAAAGTTACCTTTGGACATGTGGGCACATAATTCTACATTTTAAACAATACAACAGCTAAACAAACACAAAACACTAAACCATATGATATATGAAATGGAAAAGATTCATGCTGGTCGCATGTAAGAATCTTTGGATCAAATGCATACATGCATATACCAAATCAGTGATGAACTAATTAAACCAAAATGTAAAGAAACTAATTTTAGTTATATACCAGGCTTACTCTACAAACTACTGTCTATACCATCCTAAAAAAAAATCACATTTAATGAGAACCAAAAACAACGAGAAGACTTACCGTCAGCAATGGAGTACCATATTACTTAAAAACCTCAAGCCATCTATAGAGGTAAATGATGAAGTTGACCAAGTTTATCATGAAGCAGAGAAGGCTGGTCAAGAACAAAAATACAACTCATCCAAATCAAGATGCAGAAAGTGCAAGAATATGTTTTTGAGACCAGGAATACAATCAGAAAACCAGCCTAATAAATAAGTATGGTAGAATGGGAAGAACCCTTTATTATACAAGAAACTATGACAAATCTGGAAGCAGATCATTGGAAAGAAGCTATACAAGAGGAGCTTGAGGCACATGGAAGATTGTGCCAACAAACAATTAGCTTGAACCTTAATCTCCAAGTGGGTGTTCAAGACCAAAAAGGATGCAGCGCTCGCATGTTTGCAATATGCTTCCTCCAATAACCCAGGCTTAATTATTTTGAGACATTCTCGCCAGTAATGAGATATGACTTATATTTGTGTGTTTCTATCCATCACAATTAATGAAGATCTAGGCATAGTGCAGTTTGATGTGAATATTGCAATCCTTTATCAAAAGTTGGATACATAAGTGTACATGAGGGTACCTGAAGGTGTTAATGTGAAGAACAAGCAATATCCTGTTATATGTAAACTTGTAAAATATAAAGGCATTGTACGGGCTAAAACAAGAACCGAGAAGCTATAATAACGAGTTCAACCATTCATGAAGGCTTTGACTTCAAAGAAGCTAATGCTGACAATGTATTTTTATTGGAAAATTTTATAGAATAAAAGTATATTTGTTTTTATTTGCAGGCAACAGTTTAATAACTTCAAAAGGTCGACATACTCTTCAGAAAGTTTGGACTCGCTTGAAATTACCATAGTAAGTGGTGAAAACATTTGTAGGTTTGCAACTAGAGAATGATAGAAATAAGAAAAATATGTTCTTTCATCAAAAAAGGGTATGCCAAGCATATCATTAAACGATTTGGAATGAATGTAGGAAAGGGAATATAAATACCAACTGACCCTCATATCATGTTAGAGCCTGTAACTGAAGAAAATTTAACTCAGATAAATGTACCATTTAAAGAATCGGTAGGATTAATATTTCTAGCCATTGTATCACGACCTAACATAATATTTTCTATAAATTCAGTCACTAGATTTCTAAATAATCTCAATGACAATCATTGGCGGGCAGTCAAGTCAGAAGCTAAATAAGATATGTATAGTTTATTGGAAAACAGAAGACAAAATAAGCCTATTATAGAACGTACTTCACTCTTATATTTTCACTAAATAGTCCCTCCTATGTTGTTTTTTTTTGTTTGAAAATAACATTAGAAAATTATTATAGCTAAAATTATTCCTTCATTTGATTTAGAGACTATACTCTAAGCCTTGCAAGCGCTATTCAAATAACAAACTCCTGACTCAGCGCTAAGGGACCCCATGGTACAGTACTTATCACATGTTAATGGTAAGTCGACAGTTCATCTCGGCAGTGCTAAATGATAGTTAGCAAATGGCCCTATAACATGTGCATCACAAAGACAAAATATTGGTAACTTCCAGTACGACTGAGGCAGAATATGTAGCTGCAGCTACTGCAGCCAAAGAAGCTTTAGGGGGAACTATTTTAATATGTACCCTCATAAAGGCAACTGGGTAACATAGTAACCAAAGGACTACCAAAAGAGAGACTTCATGTATTGTGCAATGTGTGGGTGTATGTGTGACCTGGATTATCCTTACAACAACATGGATTCAGAGGGAAGAGGTCATTGATAGATTTAATAATTGTAAATAACAACGGATGGAGAAGATGTATTAGTATGGGAAGGATCTAGTAACGGCGTTGATGAATCTGAAAAAGGCATAGGATAGTGTGGATTTAAATAAAGTAAAGTGTAACCTAGTTTATGCAAATATGGAGTAGTTTCAACTAAAATAAGAGAGTTAAGTATGTGAGTATCCTCTTACCACAATACTTTTTGTAATGGAAATGTTCATGAATAGTGTGTCAAGAAAACTTGGGGAGAATAAGATTAAACCATTTGTGTTAGCAAAGGCTGGTCAAAATATTTCGCATTTTCTTTGATTTCTTAATCTAAAATGTTTATTGTTCTGATTCCACCTGTTTCTGTTTTAATCTACTTGTAGTAAACTTTGACATCCATTGGTGTTAACATCCAAATTAAAAACAATTTTGGGAGGTCAAGGGGGTAGGCAGATAACTGGGAGCACCCCAAACAAGTTTTCCAGGGCCTTATATCTTCTAGGTAGGAATGGCTCTACATTCACAAGTGCTTTAACACATCTGGATAAAGGTATTCAGCCTCGATTTTGGCCTTCTTCGCAGCACTTTTTGTTTCATATTCATGAAGAATGTTTTGATCTAAAATTCCTCCACAGCTGTAAAAAAAACAATGATGATGGAAACATCACATCAATTGTCTAAAACAGTGCTTTTTTTAACAAAGGTGCACCCCAACAAAAAAAAGTCACCAGTCAATAAATTTAAGCCTAGACCGGTGGTAACTGACCCCCTGTTTTAACATGATACCTAGCAAGGGATCCTCCAACTCCCTAAACCTACATAGTATATAATGAGTCACTCACAATTTGATGGATTGGTAGTGATGGGGATGTCAGGGTTTGATCCAGATCAGATGTACTGAGGTGATTTTCCTAAATGGTTTCCCACTCTCCCTTCGCTCAAATGCCAACACATTTCCCTTAAGCGCTACCATCCTCACCTCTAGCCAATTAAGGTAAATATGCGGATAGCCAAGTGAAGAGTGATAGTGAAATGTGGAGCACAAAAAAAATTATTAATGTTTGCAACATAGTTTGGTTCTCAGCAACAAGACCTTTATTTATATTATATTTGAAAAAAATCAAGTGTTTTTTTAATGAGTCACATCTTACTACTCATCAGCAATCCTCATATTTAAACTGATGTTGCAGAGGCTTGGAAGATATAATTTAGAGTAAATGTACCCTCATTTGTATGAAGGAAGAGTTGGGAAACCAATTAGATGCCAGTGCATCCTATCAAGATTTTCCCCTTAACCCCCTTGTTGCCAGCAAACCAAGACTGAACAAGGTTGACACACACACACACCTCTAAAATGATCAAAATGTCCTTCCACACTAGTATTAAACATACATTACAATATTAATTTTATTGGAAAACATTTTATATAATGTTTACAAACACTACTTACATCATGTTTAAAGAAATCACTGACCACTGTTTTCTCGGCAAATGGAGGAATAAAATATTTTGTATGCTCTTTGTCAAATGCTAACTTTTCAAGACAAAATAAATATATATATATATATATCACATCTTGAGGTAATATTATTTCTAGACACACACATACATTTTTAAATTGTCACTAGATGTAGAGTTTAAAAGGAGTTCAGTTTAAGTGATGACTTTTTTTTTTTTTTTTTTTNNTTTTTTTTTTTTTTTTTTGAGAAGTGCGATCTAAGTAAGATCTCATAGAGATAATATCAAGTCATTAAACAATTATCTTGCACCAGCACAGTTTAAATTGTTGTTAGACACATTAAACTTTAGTTTCTTCTTCTTATAATGTAATCAAATTCTCATGAATGTACATAACCATGACTAAACTTAGGCAAAAGACGTGCGGTAGAGGGGTGTAAAGATGACCAAAAAAAATCACATGTTGACTTTGAAAATTTAGATTAGTATGCTAAATCATGTTATAAAGATATATGCAGTGTGCATTAACTGGAAGAAATAAGTTATTTTGACTAGTGTAAATAAAAGCTGCATATTTTTAAAGTAAATTTTTAAAATCCAGAAATTTGATTACATTTCTTGACTTTACCATGATTTTTCCCTGACCAAGCAAATTCTCTGAAAGTTCGCTGTTTCTCATGTTGGATACCCTGGTATTACAAAGAGGTGGCTCTACACTTTAAAATATCCTTTTTGTAATCAAGATTAATGCATAATCATGCTTAAGACTATGTCCATTATCTTCCAAAATCTGGTTCCTAGTCTCAGTGAAAGTAAAATTTACTTTCCAATCTTTGCAAAAAGCAGATTGAATACAAGAGACTTTACACAAATGGGGTGCATGTACTATTATAAACAAAATGTACAGTGTGCAGTTACATGTCCTTGATTTAACTTATTTTAAGGTGTTGGTATATACCAATGTATTTGGATCACATGTTAAATATGCTATAAAAAAAATGGCAACTTACTTTGTGTTTCGACATTGACCCCACGGTTTTCGACAAACATAGCACATTTCTGTACTACAAGAAGTACATCTCATGTGATTACAACCATCTTGTTTTATAAATCGAGTATTGCAGTTGAAACATATTCTGTGAATCAAAAATGATAAATCTTGATAAAGTGTGCTGTGCTTAAAGTTATTTGTATTAATTACACTAAAGGAGTAGGGATAGAAATATTAAAGTGTAGAGGAAATGTAACCACTTTTGGGTGAAGGTGGAGTGGAAAACCATTAGCTCTATTTGAAAAATTTTCTTGGGTATATGTTATTAAGATCAGCTTCCAGTTTTTTTTTTTTTTTT